>JABUQX010110015.1:0-10000 GCA_015478945.1 Trachelipus rathkii | reverse complement strand
CTATTACAAAAATGTAAAAAAAAAAAGATTAAATATAAAATCTCAAAAAGTATGACACTACAGAAAACCAATTACATATTTTGGAATCAGCATATATAAAGCTTATTACAAAAATGTAAAACAAAAAATAAATAAAAAAAAAAATATCATTTTGTAGGCTCGAGCCGACGGGGGACAGAGGGGGAGATGTTTCATACCCGGGGAGGGGCGGAAGAACCCCCGCGACACCAAATACCAAAAGAGCGGGGTTCCGGAGACCCTCCCCGGAGGGGGAAATAATCCTACCCCGTCGACCGGGAAGCCGAGAGACCCGACTCCTTGCCATCTTGAAGTTTACCTTGGCGTATTCCTTTATAAAAAAAATAAATAAATAAATAAAACTGACGGTCGGTAAAAACGTAACAGGGGGGTTTTTTTTTTTTTTTTTTTTCTTTTATATATTTTGAATCATGTCCCGTCACCACTTAAAAGTTGATTGTTAGGATCTGTACTCGAAAATATGAAAAAAAAAACAAAAAAAAAATCAAAACTGACGGAGTCGTTAAAACATAACAGTCCATATATATATATATATTTATATATATATATATATATATATATATAATATATATATATAATATATATAAATATATATATATATATATATATATAATATATATATATATATATATATATATGTATATATATATATATATATATACCGTATATATATATATATATAATATATATATTTATTATATATATATATATATATATATATATATTATATATATATATATATATATATATATATATATATATTATATATAATATATATATATAATATATATATATAAACTATATATATTATATATATATATATATTATAATATATATATATATAATATCAACAGTTCAAACACACACACACAATAAGTTTATATTAAACGAAAAATTTTAATCATTGTATTTTTTGTAGGAAAATGGATGTTAATAAAACCATTTGCCAAGAATAACCTTACTATGTAATTCAAACCGAAAAGGTCCATTATATATATTATATATTATAATATATATAATATTATATATATATATATAATATATATATAATAAATATATATAATATATATTAATATAGATACTATATATTATATTATAATTGTCAGCATCCCGTAGAGTTCAGGCATGTAACTAGAAAACGATAACAGCTACACGAAAATAATATCATTTTATTAATCAGGAGACAGAATGTACGCAAAAAATTAAAAAAAAAAAATAACGCTTTTAAATGTTAAAAATGTTGAAAAAAATTACAGTTTTTTCGAGAATTCGAAAGATTGCCGCTTACTCGATGAAGCACGCAAAGGCCAAATGTTGATTTTTTTAAAAAAAACTAAAAATAAAACACGTGTAAACAAGAACGATGGATAGAGTCGGGGTTTCTCGGCCTACCGGGGAACGACGGGGGGACTTCACCCCCCCCTCACCCCTCCGTCGGCTCGAACCCCCTAAAAAGGTTATAAAAAGAAAAAATAACATTCTCCAAAGCGTATAAATAACATGGTATTTGGCACCTTTTTCTCTCGAGAACTAATGCAGGCTTCAAGGTCAATCAAAGCTACAGTAGTAGGGAGTAAATTCCGCACACCCGGTGCGCAAAAATTTGCCCACGTGTCAGGAACCTACCTACCTTTTTCTGAGCCCAATTTTTTGTACCCGACCTGACCGACCTATACCAACCTTGACCTTGACCATCCTGGACCTCTTTGGGCCTTGACCTTGACTGACTTTGACCTTGACTGACCTTGACTGACCTGACCTTTTTTGACCTTGACCTTTTTTGACCTTGACCTTCTTTGACCTGACCTTTGACTATTGACCTTTTTTCACCTGACTGTTTTGTCCTGACCTTTTTGACCTTGACCTTTTTTGAGAAACCCAAATTTTCTGAGCAACCCAAATGTTTGAACCCAAATTTTTGCAACCCTAATTTTTGCAACCCTGATTTTTGCAACCCTTCGAAGAGGTGGCGGCCAAAACGGTTGCGCAGCAACCGGTGTACGTATTGCCCCACCTATTTTACGCCCCCTAATTTTTTTCGACCGTGCAATTTATGCCACGGTAATTTTCTTGTCTAAACCTTTAGGCTTTAGCCTTTTTGATGTACGTTACCTTGTGCGCCATGTATATTTCGACCAAGACCCTTATAAACACAGCGGTCAATTTTGGCCCCTAGTAATTTTAGGCTACCCTTTTGGTCTTCCATGGTTCATTTTTGGCCCACGGTATTTTATCTTCCTTTAGGGGCCTAGCCCTATTTTTTGATGTCTTTAACTTGTTGACCGGATGATATTCGCATTAACCTTGCCGGTACACCATGCGGTCATTTTGACCCACGCCAAGTTCTGGCACTCTGTGCACCACCCGTCACATATTCGTTCCTAACTTCAACGCATGTATGACCTACCCTAACTTGAACACCCACACACGTGCGCTGCGCCACACACACACACACCACACACCACACACACGACCCACACACACACCACACCCACACACACATCACACACACACACTCTATACACACATTTCACTATGACACTTACACTCACCCAGAGATACTTGCACTACATTTCACTTTATCCCACACTGTACAAACACAACGACCCAACCTGGTCTTCCATGGTCAATTTAGCCCACCGTAATGTGTATCGCCACCCTAATTACCCCCTAACTTTTAGCCCATCCTTTTATATTCTACGGACAATTTTGAGAACCCAAATTTCTTCGGTCAACCCTTGTGTATTCTACGGCCCAATTTACTACACACACACACACACACACAAATTTACTTACAAAACACACAATTTACTTACACTCACACACAATTTACTTACACACACACACCATTTACTACACTATAAACTACATTCACTATTCACCTATTAACACACATACACTATGAATCAACATTATAACATATCATTCACTAATGAACTTATAAACACATAGAACAACTTATAACACTGTACACTTCCATAGACACTATAAACACTACCCATATACACTTACATTCACACCCCACACACACAGATACACTTAGCACTCACACACTCGATATTTTGATGCCTTCAAACCTTTTGATAGCCTCACTTTAATGCCTCAGCATTAATGCCTCAACTTTGATCCCGCAGCATTAATGCCTCAACTTTGATGCCTCAACTTTGAAGGTTCATCTTTGATGCCGTCATCCCTGATCACCGTCTATATTGATGATCTTCTTGATGAAAATCATCTGTTGATGGCTGTTCTCTACCCCTACATTACAAGAACAGATAATATTAATGTAATATGTTAAAATGCATCACCAGCGGCTCAGCGTGAGCCCTTCGCGCAAAGACAGCCCAATCCCGCACCCGCAGGCTGCGACCGCCGCGTTCCCGGTCCGACGCCGTGCGCCGCCCAGGCGCAATATCTTCGCGTACCCGCCGCCGCGCTGCGCCCGCAGGCGCAATAATATTCCGCTACCCGCCGCCGCGTTCGCCCGCGGCCAATATTCCCGCCCGAATGGAAAATATATATATAATCGACGCATTCACTTTATTTCATACTTAACATTTCAAAGAACTTTCTTTCAAATATAACTACAGTCATATTTTATCTCCCATCAATTAAACATTTTCATAAAAACAGTTTTGCGAACCATAACAACTCCTCTAACTCACTACAGGCCCTATATTAACACCTTATCCTAACATATTATTTACTAATACTTTTTACTTAATACTTTTTAATTAAAATTCTTTTAGTAATTGTTTTTAATAAGAATCGAAAAAAATTAAGAGTTACTGAGATATTCACGTCTTATATTACTACCGTTTACGAAATCCTTTATAAAAACAACTATAACTTTACACACCTTAAGCAGTCCCAAGCAGCCTTAAAACCACAACAAGCGTGTTATCCACCCCTCCACCACCTAGCGGCATAGATGCCTCTCTGTTTTACTGCTTTACTCTTTAACTTTTGCTTACTCTTATTAACTCTTTTTCCTGCTCTAACTTTCTGCATTACTGCTTTACACTCATCGTTACTGCTTTAACCTTTCTGCCTGTTACCTGCTTCTACTCATGTTTTACTGCTTTAACTCTCCTGCCTACTGTTCTAACTCTCGCTTACTGTTTTAACTCTCCCTTTATGTTTAACTCATATATTCTATTAACATTATGTTTTCTTTTATATTTTATTTTGTTTAATACTTTTTCATTTTAATAAATTAGAAGTTTGTTATTGTTTATCAGATTCTTTCTTATTCTTTTAATTTGTTAGTAAGTATAGAAAGAAACCAGAGTCAGAATATAAACACTTTCATATTTTAACTGATATGCTAAAAGCAGTACATAAATGAATTTTAAGTTTACATACCTTAAAGCAGTTAAAGCAGTAAAACCAATAGATGGTGTTATTTACCTAATACACGTAGGCAGTCGCATTAGTATGCTTTGTTTTTACTGCTGTACGCTTAACTTTCTGCTTCTGCTTTAAACTCACGGGTGTTTAACTGCTTAACTTTCTGCTTTACTAAGACATTTTAACTTCTTACATATACATAACTTTACTTTTGCTTTACTGTTTTAACTCATATGTTTTACTACTTCTAGCTCAAATACGATACAATGAAATATATAACTAATACTGAGCTAATATTAAAATAAATTTATTATTATTATTTTTATTATTTTACCCATATTTATATTATTTTTATGTATCTTATTTTAATTTTATTTTTATTACGTAATTTAAATATATGTTTTTATTTTATGTTTGTTTTTTTATTTTTAATTTATTTAACTATTTTATTGACACAGAAGCTCATTGTAAATTTAAGATACTGGGGCAATAAATGGATGATTGTGGTAGTGTTATTTACTTCATTCAGAAACCCTACATATTTTTAATTATTTATTATTTAGAACACACACACACCACAACACACACACACACACACAACACACACACACACACACACACTACACACACACATTCACTAGCACTGGATACACACCAAGTCACTATACACTTATACACAACATTCACTCATGACCACTTATACACACACACACACAACACATTCACCTATGACACGTATACACACATTCACTATGACACTTACATTTTCCAAGACACTTTACATTTCCATTGATTTATCTACTACAAATTTAACACTTAACACTCACACACAATTTACTTACACACGCAGATTTTACTGTACAATCAAAAAAGAATTTAGCTACACTCACACACCCACAATTACTTCACTCACACAGAACTTTACATTACACTCACACACAGATTACTTACATCCACCATAGATTTCTTACACTCACACACAGGTTTACTTACACTCACACACAGATTTATTACACTCACCACCAGATTTTACTTACCACTCACACACATGACTACTATACACTACACATATTCTTTAGCAGCGTTGCTACACACAGAATTTACTGTACACAACAAGAACCAAGCGTCGACTGTGACTGACAGGTTGAGGTAGGTGAGATGTTTATTTTTAAACATTATTTTTAATAACAGAATTTTTATATTACTCATTCAAATAGGAGTAAAATATCTTATGAATTCGATTGGATGCTTATAGAGTAAAACCAAACATTATCTTGAGACAGAGAATTTATTATGAACTGTTAATACTTTTTGTTTAAAATTTATAACTCTCTATCTGTAAAATAACTTACTAAAATTTATGAAATTTATAATTAAAAACATATATTTACGTACCTTAAAGCAATAAATCAGCAAGGTTAGCCCTAGCACCCCTCCACACCAAGCTATGCCACGTTTTGTCTCATTGACTTCACGCTTTACAATCACTTAAAGCCATGTTATAAGTTATAAGAATAGAGCAAGTAGAGTGTTCGTCTGCTAACATAGAGCAGGTGGATTGGTGTAGTGAGCAGAATCATTCTAAGTTTTATTTAAAAATAACAATTATACTACATTTATATTATCCACTCGATGTTAACTAAAAATATTTTAAAGTTTTTAAATATTCGCGTTTCTTTAGTGATTATCTAACTTGGACATTGGACAACTTCCATCTACGAGAAAAAACACAACTACCCGACTCCTTACAGATACGACAAACTGACCTGAACCTCTCTCTGTAAAATGTGTTGAATAAACTACTTAGTGCTAAAATTTAGATAATCCTTTTTTACCCCGGCGGCATTATAGGCCTAATTCCGTCCAAAATAGTATTGTTCAACTGACCTTTTTTCTGCAAAAGTGTAGGCGCCTATAATTTAGAGTATAATTTAGATAAACCTTTTTGTTATCAGGCGATTTAAGGCAATACTAGGTCAAAAGGTAATTCCAGCATAGACAAGAATCAAGAATCAATGTTATTATTATTTTATAAAATATTCAACTGAAACCATGCGTTGTGAACGTAAGATCTTTAAGCAGGTAAGAAGGAAATGTTACCTTTCTTGTGAGTGGACGGATAATCCTTATCTTAATGCCTCAGTATGTGATGTCGCAGAATTATTTTATACGCTTTAGGTAGGAAAAAACATGTTTTTTCATATCCTGAACCTGTTTCGTTCATGAAACTCTTAAAACCCTTACAAAATTATATAAGAAAGTAAAAATAAGGAATAATAAAAACTTTACTATATAATTAGAATTTTAATAATTCATTATCTTACGTTAATTCTATATATATTTAGATATTATTATACTATATATATATATTATAAATATATATATATATATATATATAGTATATATATAATATATTAGTACTTATATATATATATAATATATAATATATGTATATTATACTATATAAGCGCTAAATTATAATATATACAATGATTTCTATATAAGGTTCACATTAAATTATATACAGAATATTATTTATATATAAACACTTCCACCATACATTTATACACAATAAGTTTATGATTATTTTATATAAAATCTCCAAACTCTCATGCCAATCATTTATATCATTATCGCTGATATAGTTTCGTGTCTCAGTAATACCTTCAGTAACACATACGTTAAAAGTTACCCTCAATATCATAGAATATTTACATTCGGCCGGCACCTGCAAAATTACCTTTCTGTGCCATTGTTTACTACGTGATAAATGAATTTCTGTCGTCCAATAAACTTAGGAAGCGTCACGATAACCGTAGGATCATCGAATTCAGGGTTTTCTTTAAAATGCGTAGTATTCTGGTTATATATTTACGTTACGTAATTAGATTAACACATATTCTTCTTCAGCAGTTTAAACATGCGCTTACGACCTCTAACATCATATTTCATCTCGCTAGCCTGAAATGGAGAATCAATATGAGTAGGTTCAAACTAGTTCATATTTCTCTCCATAAAATCTAACTTCCAAAACTGATTAGTTTTGGTTTAATAAAATCCTAGAGTAAAGTTGCTTATCGCTGGTTTCTTCGCACTGGCTAATAACTGTTTCGGTCCAATTTAAAACTGAGCTGGGTTTAAAGTATTCTGTAAGCCACTCTTCAGTGTGATTACATAACAAGTATTATCCGGACTCACAGAAAATACCTTTTTATTATAACAGTGTGATTGGGTGGCCACACTTTGAAAAATTCAAAGTCCATCGCGTTTTTCTTTATATAAGAATGAAACCCTACTTCCGGGGATCTTGATTTCCCCTTGGACAATGTCTTGTATTGAGGTATACATGTTAAGGCGAATCATGATATACACTTAGTGAAAATAGAGCACTTTTATAACAAATCAGAGAACTTGTGCACGGCTTAACAGCTAAAACGACTATATTTAAAATGAGTTTGGATCTAAAACACGCATCCTCCAATATAATTTTCATCCAATCACAGATAAGCTTCAGGATATGTTTTTCATATCTAAAAGCGATAAAATAATTTTCGACCAATCACATACGAGGTCATATAGGATAAGCGATACATCCGTCCACTCACAAGAAAGGTAAACATTTCCTTCTTACCTGCTTAAAGGATCTTACCGATCCAGCATGTTTCAGTTTGAAATATATTTATAAAATAATAATAACATTTACTTCTTTTCTATGCTGGAATTACCTTATTGACCTAGATTAGGCTTAAATCCCCGTATAACAAAAAGGTTATTCTAATTATACCTAAAATTTAGGCCTAACGTAGTTATATGCACACCTTATCAGAAAAAGGTCCAGTTTGAAATATATTTTGACCCGGAATTAGGCCTAAATCGCCGCGGGCTACAAAAAGGAATATCCTAAATTTAGACCTAAAGTATATTTCAACACATTTTACAGAGAAGATGTCAGGTCAGTTCGTATCTTGTTAAGGGTGCAGGGGTAGTTGTGTTTTCTCTGATGGATGTCAAATGTACATAGATAATAATAAAGAAAACCCGAATTATTTAAAAAAACTTTGAATATTTTTAGTTAACATCGAGTGAATAATATAAATTTAAGTGAATAATTGTTTTTTAAATAAAACTTAGAATGATTATTAAAAAAACATATGTAGCATAAAAAACTTATTTTTGTTATTTTTATACTTATTACATGGCTAAAGATGATATAAGCAGTAAGTCAAGAGAACAAAACAGTGGCATAGCTGGTGTAGAGGGTGCTGTGGGCTGACCTCTATTTATTGCTTAAGTACGTAAAATATATTGTTTTAATAAAAATTTCATAAAATTAGTAAAAAGTTATTTTAAAACTTGATAGTTATAAAATTATAAACAAAAAGTATTAACAGTTAATAATAATTCTTTGTTCAAGATAATGTTTGATTTATTATAGAAGTTTAAGAAACTGAAATAATTTTAGTTATATTGATGAGTAATATAAATGTACGTGTTAATTAAAACATAAAATGTTTAATAAATTATACGTTATAGTGTAAGTGAGTGTGCGTGTGTAAGTAAATGTGGTGTGAGTTTAAGTAAATCTGTGTGAGTGTAAGTAAATCTGTGTGTGAGTGTAAGTAAATCTGCATGGAGTGCTAAGAAATCTGTGTGGAGGTAATAAATCTGTGTGAAGGAGTAAATCTACTGCCTGAAAGTGTAAGTAAATTCTTGATGCTATGTGAGTGTAAGTAAATCTGTGTGAAGGTGAAGTAAACTGCGTGTGTGTGAAGTGTAAGTAAATCTTGTGAGTGTAATAAGTACACTCTGCGTGTGTAAGGTAAATCTGTGTTGAGTGTTAAGGTAAATGTAAGTGCTATGGGAAAATGTAAGTCTCTATGAAATGTATAGTGTCATAGTGAATGTGTTATAATTCATAGTGAATGTGTGTGTGTGTGGGTATAAGTGTCATAGTGAATGTTCGTGTATAAGTGCATATGATTGTGTTATAAGGCCATAGCTAATGTGTTTGGTTGTGTGTGTGATGGGCCTTTGTGTTGGTGTTGTGTGTGTGTGTGTTTGTGTGTTCTAAATATATAATAATAATAGCCACCATATAAAGTACTGGTATAAAATAAAAAAAAAAGATAAAAAAATAATAGAAAAATCAAAAAATAAATAAAAAAATAATATAAAATTAAATAAAAAGTATTAAAAACAAAATAAAATAAAAAACATAATGTTACACTACGTATAAAAAAAATAAAAAATAGATAATTAAAAATAATTAAAATAATAATAAAAATTAAATAAAAAATAATAATAATAAAAAAATAAATAAAAAGTATTAAATAATAAAAAAAACATAATGTTAATTAAATATATTGAGCTAAAGTATAACAACATATGAGTTAAAAACAGTTAAAGCAGAAAGTTCAAAAGCAGAAAGCAGAAAAGTTAATAGCAGTAAAGCAGAAAGTTAAACAGTAAAACAGAGTTAAAGCAGTAAAACGCAGAAAGTAAAGCAGTAAAGCAGTAAAACAAAAAGCATACTAATCCCCTAAGGTATTAGGTAATAACACCTCTATTTTTAACTGCTTTACTGCTTTAAGTATGTAAAACATAACAATTG
>JABUQX010110014.1:10000-22174 GCA_015478945.1 Trachelipus rathkii | reverse complement strand
CTCTCTTATTTCATATTGCAAAGTATCTTCCTCTAGCAAATTTAATCCACCTTCTCATAATTATTTCCTCTATTACATCGTATATCTATTTATTTAAACTTTTGTCTTGTTCTTTCACCTTAAACCTCAGGTCTCTTAACAATTCCCCATCCTAAATATGAACACCTCGCAAAGCCATCAACAATCAGTTAACTATCGCTTATGTAATTCATTTTTTAAGGGTGTTAGAGAAAAATAAAGAAATCCTTACTTTAAACCTAAGATTTCCTTCTGGAGGTTCTGCAAAAGGAATTCCCAAGTAAGAGTAGAATTCTTTTTCTTCTAAGGACTTGTCCTTGATTCCTTTAATCAGTCCTTGCTTAACACGAACCAAGGGAATTTCATCTTCTCCATCGCAAAATTTGAGTTCACTTATGTAGAAAAATACATAAAGTGCCAGTGAAACCGTTTTTATAAACATAATCCGTTATGAAAAATATAGCTGGTAAATAAATATTTTGCTATGTGAATATATATATATATATATATATATATATATATATATACTATATAGTAATATAGGCCTATATATATATATATATATATACTATATATTATATAGTATATAAAAATATATATATAAAAATATATATATAAATAAATATTATAATATATTTTATTATATATATATATATATATATATATATATATATATATATATATATATATATATATATATATATATATATTAGTATATATAGTATATTATATATATATATATATATATATATATTTAATATATATATATACCTGATATATATATATATATATATATATATATTATATATATATAATATATATATATATAGTATATACTATATATATATAATTATATATATATAGATATATATATAGTATATAATAATATATATATATATCACTATATAATATACTATAATATATAGCTAGGTATATTTATTAGAGATGTGCCAGAACTGAATCGTTGTAGAAATACCAATACCAATACCAATACTCTCATTGATGCTACGGCCAATACCAATACCAATACCAATAGAGGAATTTCAGGCAAATGCCCAATACCCAATACCAATGTTACTTCCTATTTTAAAGTGATATGTATGATAAAAGACCACCTATTACTATATTTTATAAAAACTCTTTTAACGGAAGTTTTAAGAGGCATTAACATATTGTTACCTTTTTCTTTTTTTTTACACAGTATAAGGAACTGAACAGTAGTGACAACATTTGAAAACGAATAACCGAATACCATACGTGCTTGCTAAAGCCAATACCCTTTAGGAGCCCAATTACCAATACCCGAAAAATGGCCAAAACCAATACCCAATACCCAATACCCTTGCGCACATCCCTAATATATATATATTTATATTATTATTATATATATAAGTAATATTTATAGCTATATATATATACTTAGTATAGTATATATATATATTACTATATATATATATATATATTATACTAACATATATATATACTAAATTATATATACATAAATATATATATATTATATATTATGATATAATATAATATATATCATTATCTATATTATAGTTAATTATATTATATAATATATATATATATATTATATATTATATATATATATATATATATAATATATATACCAGTAGTTATATATATAGTATATAGTACTATATATAGTACTATATATATCATACTATTCTATTATATATATATAATATTATATATATTATATTATATATATAGTATATAATATATAATATATATATATATTTATATATATATATATATATATATATCTATATATATAGGTATATATAGTATATATAGTATATATATATATGATATATGTACTATATATAGTACGTTATATTATATATATAAGATATATTATATATATATATATATTATATATATATACTATATAATATATATATATATAATAGTATTATATATATATAATGCTCTGGTTAACATGCAGATTCTAAGATTTATGCATGATTCTCACTATAAAAAGAGTGATGAAAACTGTATAAAAAGTGGTGAAATAACTTTCTAAATAGAGTAATGTAATAATTCTACTGTAAAGAGTTGATGCAATAATTCTATCAAACAGGTCAATGAGAATTATTAAAATATAATACCCAATTATAAGCTAGGGATCCCTGATAAATTAAGCGATTAAAATACTTTATTGGAATGGCCCATCTGACTCTAGCAAACCCTTCCAAGATGTGGGTGTCTGGTAGAAAAATCTATCAAGCTCAAGCCCTTCTTGAGAGCGGCAATGGCTCTTGGTGAATTTAAAACAACTCTCTTTCTATCGACTAGCAGAAATGCATTGAGAGCATTCACAGTGCTTAACAGCAGGCAGGTTTTCAACGAACTAATTATGTGTGCACATGAAGGTAAGAAGTTTGTCTTCTTACACTAGAGTACATTATGGTACTGCGCACACTCTATATTATATTAAAGATTGTTATACTAACAGTACAATTCTAATGACCCTGGTTTTATTAAAGTTTTTAATCAAATAGATAATTAAAAAGTCTTATCGTGACCTGAAAAAACTTTTACAATTTTCTTCAAAGGAAAGTTGAAGTAAGACAGATCACTGCAGAGTAAGATGTTAAAGACTTGCAATTTGTCATTTTCATTAATAATGGTCTTGTGACATATTCTTTCATTTTTTTTTTCAGCTGAAACCCAGATTCATGTAACCTCCTGAAAATGTAATGATTTCTATTTTATGTTAGTTTGCAAATTTTGCATGTATTTATTTTGTAACGAAGCTTTGTAAAAAAACAAAAGAACGTGAGTAGCACAAAATTTTCCGAACATTTTCTGCTTTGTCGTAAAAAAAATAAATATATATTTTTCTCTATTGCCTCGCTTCCTTTCCTTATCGACAAAATTATAATAGATCTTAACATTGAGTAAATTTCGACATCTGGTCTTCTGTTCTTCATAATATACACGTTCTTAATTGAAAACTTAATTACCCGGAAGAGACCGCTGTATTTCTGTTCAAATTTACCGACAATATTCTGTTTGCTAATACGAACTTAGCTTTGGCACAAATATTTCTATTCCAGTTTACTAAGGGTTCAGCCATTAGTATTGCAAGTTTTTTGATATAGATATTATAAGACATAGGTTTATCTCGTACATTTGTATGGATCAGCTCACCAGGCATGTTAATATGCTGCCTGAATAAAATTTAAGCAGGCATTATTCCTTCCGCTGTAACAGAGGCCTGGTACAATGCGAATAAAGCAAACGGTAAGATTAGCAACCAATCCTGCTTATTCATTCTTGGCTCAGCCAGCAGGCACCTCATGCAAGCCAATAATGTACGATGAAGACCTTCACTTTTTCCGTTTGAATTTATTGCATAGGATGGTGTTATAAAATGATCGAATCCTATTAACTGACACACCTTGGGAAATAAGATAGAAGTAAAATTTCACTCTCTATCTGAAATAAGAGCGTTTGAGATGCCAATAAAGGAAAAAAGTCTCCTGCAACTAGGAACCGACCGGGGCCCCGGCCCCGGCCCCGGCCCCGGCCCCGGCCCCGGCCCCGGCCCCGGCCCCGGCCCCGGCCCCGGCCCCGGCCCGCCCCGGCCCCGCCCCGGCCACGGTCCGACCCGTCCCCACCGGAAAGTAAAGACCGGCAGCTGCACGGCGCCGCGCGATGGTCACCGGCACCGGCACCTGCCACCGGCAGCACCCTCACCGGGACGAACCTGAACGCCACGTGAAACTGTTAAATTTTACACTATATAATTAGAGGGTTAAATCAAACAAAATAAAAAAATATATTTTAATTCCATTACTCCTTTGTTATAAATTGATGCAAAAATATATAAACATTACCTAAATATAATTCAATTTTTTTTGGTAGGTAAATTACTATGATTTCAAATAAAATTGAGGACAAATGTAAATTTTTCCTAGTTCTTTAACATAAAGAATAGTTCGAAAATTTCATATATCAAAACGAATTCGGAAAAGTAAATAAATCATAATTGCTTAAAATATTAATGTATTTATTTATTGTAACATGTAATTTTTTAGCGAAATCTCTTTTCAAAAATTATTATTTAAATTGAATGGTAATAATATTTATATATATATATTCATATTATATATATATAATATATATATATATATATATATATATATATATATACTATATATATATATATATATATCATATATTATTATATATAATTATATACTATATAACTATATATAATATATATAATATATAAGTAGTATATTATATATATAATAAAACTTATTCTTCTAGAAAATCAATTATTTTCTAAAAATTTCTTTCGAAAATATTTATTTAATTGAATTAATCAAATGTATTCCTTTTTTATAATTAAAATTATTAATTAATTGAAATTATATTTAATTTTCATCCTAAGTTTTAAGACCGGCAAAATTCCTGCCCCGGTCGGTCCCTACCTGCAACAGAATATATAATTATCATCTCTTTACTAATGTCCATAACGGGGTTAGCCAAGAGAAAAATTATTATACCTCTCAATCAAAGTGATAAGTATTTATAACCGCTGCAACTTGGGATTTTCACCAAGTCTACATTGAGAGTTCTGAACTTGAACTACACCTCTCTGTATTTCCCATATTCAGGGTTGATTGAAACCTATTTTATTCATTTGACATTGCTTACACACCTAGACGACCTGTTTAACCCGCTAATGAATGCTTTTAAAAAAGCTCCTATTTAACGCAATTAAAGTTCAATTGATTGTTAAGTGACCCTGAAAATGGATTAGTTTTATGTTTATTAATAGAACTATCAGGAATATACAACCAAGCAAAATAAGTGGAGACATCTACATATAATTCGACATGTTGCTGTCTGAACTAAATTTTTGTTTAGAAACTTTTAAAGCGCTATTCTCCTCTTTCGCTAGTAAACTTTTTATATAGACATCAACATTTTGTAGCTTGCTAGTTAAATTATAATTAATTTAAAATTTTCAGTCATTAATTTACAATTTTTAATACATTTTGCTATTAAATTTAAGCATATATATTCAAACTTTTCATTCTCACTCATTCCTGGGGCATTACCGTCTTAATTTTGTCTTCTTTCATTCACTACATTTACGCTCTCGGGTAAAATTTTTCCGATGGAAATTCTTTCGTCTATAGTAAGACTTACTCTACTCTCAACCTTTAGTCCACATGTGGTAGTATCAGGAGGCTTCTGAATAGCTGTTCTATTGCAAAGAGATTTGCCATTGGCTGGTGCTGAGGCGTGATTTTCTTCACCAGCTTCATAATTTTCAGCTTTGCAATTGGCGTTGACGTGTTTGATTCCGCTCCTTTTAAAGTTTGAACGCATGAAATCGAATGGGTTTTTACGTTTCGAGATACTTTTTACAACATATAATTTCTTATAAGATAATTTTGAAAGCGTTTTGTTTTTGCGTTATTAATTTCCATAATTCATTATAAGTGCTTATCAAATTCAGGTGCCTCACTTTACAAATTATGCTGACTTTGTTGAAATTAGCAATTAACTCCCCGTTCAAAGGTACGCATAACGTTTTTAAAGCTTCGCGAGACAAATGCTGTTTACCTGCGCGATCCGACACGAAACCGACGCCTTCGCTCGCAGGCGTAATATTGACGCGCGAACGCTAAGATATATTCTAGTTGGGACGTTATTCTAAACTTTTAATAAAGTGATTTCTCCATTTTTTTTTTAATTTCTTTTCATATAACCCGTTTTCTGCAAGATGAGTCTGCATTTTATTTTAAACTGAAACATTTTTATTTATTTATCGAAAACCTGTTTCATATTGAAATTTTTTATTAATAATATCTTTTTTCATTGACCCTAAGGTCGTAAGTCAATAAGGCAATAGCTCAAACATCCCTGTAGTACTCCATTATAATTATTTATAAAAAATTTAAATTTATGTTCAAACTTATGCTAAAATTTGAGCAAGCAAAATTTTACCATAAGTCGAAATGAAATAATATATAAACCTGCCCTGTTGAGATACTCAATCAATCGGAAGACAATCTGACGAAATAGATACTAACTTCAAGATACTTTTCCGAAAAAACAAAATTCTCAGAACTTTAAGAAAACGCAATTTCCAAGCAAAGTAGGTAAAATTCAGGATAAGAACGCGATTCAATTTCGATTGACAAGAATTCAAAAAGAAGAATCAGTCAAGGGAGGTAAACGAGGAACAGTCCATAACTACTGATTGAGTTACGAACTTACGAAAAAGAAAAAGTATTTCAACATAAGGGTACTTCTTTACTTATGTGAAGTAAAATACCTTCATTACTATCATTACCATCACTACCCCTATCATTATCATTACTATTGCAGGACGTTCCGCAAAAACATTCACCAAACTTTGCGAAGCTTTATCCCCTATATAATGTGGTGAACCCGGAAAGAAAAACACCCTCTAAAAGATCTGTGCCTTCTGAATACAGCAAAGGAAAACAATCAAAATGAAGGAAAAGAAAAAGCAATAATACTAAAACTTCCAAATCAGATCACTCCAAAAAGAATTACTCAATGTCAAACCTCGAGCGAAACATTATCGATACAGGACTCTCTTCATTCCCTTCAATTAATTTTGGATTGCCCATGGTCAGGAAAACTTCATTTTTGCGATTTCCACTCACGAATGCTCAGATTCCTTTTTCAATATTAAATGGTCTGTTGCCATTCTCCCATTTTTAATACGTTTCTGTCGCATCAAGAAATATTACCACTAAAATAAAGAAACGAGATTTCAGGCAATTCGCCTCTACAATTGTCCCGCAATGTTTCTTTCGATCCCCGAAGCTTTTGAAAAATATGTTACGTACGCCGCGTTGAGCTCGAAGATGCAAGGAACAACATTAGAAACGGCGCTGTATACTTGGGACCTTTTCACGTTGGCATTCACCCCCAATTCCAAATCAATACGTCGTAAGGCTTATTAAATATTATCAAAATTTATTGCTACTATAACAAGACTAGATTTTGGCAATCTGGTCGCCCATCTAAGCAATAGTTCACAAAGCTTAAAAACGATGCACGACGTGTGGGTTGATCGAACAATGTAGTCTAAAGGCATTTTGCAATTACTGAATTCGGCTTTCTTTTTTTTATCCAACTGTTTCAGCCAAGTTGAAAATTAAACAATAGAAGAATTGGTGACGTCGAAATTCACGGAAGACGTCAAATGGCATTCTCCAAGCAACTTAAAGTGAAATATTTTTCTAATATTTATAACATTGATTTGATATTATTTGTATTTTTATGATTTAAATGTTTGCTCATCAACCTTTAGGAGTTATAACCAAGTAAGCTTAGTGTTTAAAGCACCTTTCATTTTCTGTATATTATTTAACATATTGTTTTTAGGCATCAATATTTTTTGTTAATGGTATAAAATGCAGTGGGGCTCCCAAAAGATATGCTTGTTATATTGGATCTATTTCTTTGCATTCATGCAATAAAAATAACTATAATTTTGTATGTATTACATGTTTCGGGACATAATTAGATATGCATGCATTTAAAAGTATTTTTACTTTATTTTATTTATTATTCTTTCAACCTCATTGAAATGTTTTGTATGTTTGTGCGCATTTTACGAATGCACTCAAATATGCTTACATTTGAATGACGATTAGACTTTTATATTCTTGGTATAAACTATATATTACATACTTTTCATCCTAAGTCAGGATGACTCCGTGTTTAGAGTAGGAAGTAATATAGTACTCCATTATAATTATTTAAAAAAAAATAAATTTATGTTTGAACTTATGCTAAAATTTGCGCAAGCAAAATTTTAGCATAAGTCGAAATGAAATAATATGTAAACCCGCCCTGTTGAGATACTCAATAAATCAGAAGACAATCTGTAAAAATAGAACTAACTCAAGATACTCTCTCTAGTACTCCCTTCTCAGAACTTTAAGAAAACGCAATTTCCAAGCAAGGGAGGTACAATTCAGGATAAGACCGCGACTCAAGTCCGAATTGACCCAAGAACTTCAAAAAGAAGAATCAGTCAAGGGAGGTAAATGCGGAACAGTCCGTAACTACTGATTGAGTTACGAACTTACGAAAAAGAAAGAGTATCTCAACAGAAGGGTACTTCTTTATTTATGTTGAATAAATATCTTATTTAAAATATGTATTTTTAAAATTTCATCATTATATTACATAGGGGCTTACTCTCAAAAGAAGCCACCAACTTAGCAAGCTTAGCCCCTATTTCCCCATTAGGCCCCGTCCCACCTGGCTACGGGATTTTGTTTTATTGTTTTACTGCTTTACAGCTTTACTGCTTCCCTCATATTTGAACATATAGTTTGTGAAAATAGCTTTATTGTTTATTAATCGTGGGAAACATATATATTCGATAATCTAATATATACTATATATATATATATATATATAAGTAAATATATATATTAACTATACAGTTACTATACTATATATGTATATACTAATATATATATACTTATATATATATATATATCTTTGTGTTAAAAAGGCAAGTCCGAACAATCGACTGCTTAAAAATGTTTTTATTAGCATATTAACTATATTTTTAAAGTACAATGTGTACCTGCGATTAAATAAGCTTTTTTTTCTGCAACATTCTTTGTTGATCTCATCTGAAGTTGAAAAATGTATCATATTCTCGAGATATCTCATTTCTTATAGTTGTTATTATATAATTGATTAACCTCTGCTTTAAACGTTCATCAAAATTTTGATCGGCTAAAGTGCATATCTTAAATGAAATTTTTAGATGAATAGGGTTAGGAATTTTTATTTTAAATTGTTCCACGGTGACTATAAATGTTTTAAACACATTGTTCGCTTCAGTAATTTTCTCTATATGTCCAGTCAGTATAGGTATCATATTATTAAATGTTATTGCTATATCGAACTATATAGTCTTATGTCCCTCTTTCATAGCTACCGATGCTAGTATTCTGTTACCATGTACGTTATCAGATACACATACAATTCTCATTTTAGCAAGATCTCTAGGTGTATAAGGACACCTTGCAGAAAAATATGTTGGATAATTAGAACATGTGTACCATGTTTTCAAAATAAACCAGCAACAATGAATATAAGCTATAAGTCCCATGACTACATCTTTTAATATATTACAAACAGTGTTCTAGTGATGAGGGTCGATATACAACTAAATATCATATTCAAGGACATGTATCCATTCTCCGCGAAATTCATGATGTCATAAGACATCTAATATATATATATATATATATATATATATATATCTATAAATGATATATATAGTATATATATTATACTCATCACACTTAGTACCAATATACTAAATATACTATAATATATATATTAAATGAGCTAAAATTATACACATATTAGAAATATACTATCATAACGTATATCAACTAAAGTTTTTAACCTAATAAAAGTGAGTAGCTATTATAAAATATAAAATATATATTTTTTTTGCTTTTGAAAAATAATAGTTTTACTAACCCGGGGTAATATGAACAGGGGCACCATGGTAATTTGAACAAGAATATGACTCTAATTTATATGTACAATCTAATACTTTTTTTGCAGATTTGTTTTAAAAACTTTTAGTTTTTTAACTTCAACCCCATTTTTTATTGTTTCAAACGTCAATAACATACACAAGAAAAGAAGGATGTGCTAAGTATAAATCTAATGAAGATGACATGGTCAGGGCGTGTATGTATGTTGAGGATGGAATGCCAGTTAAAACTGCAACAAGGAAAATCAATTATGAAGGTGTCAACGCTGCGAAGAAGAGTCCTGTCACTTGTTAGAAACCCAGGTCAAACTGGTAGGTGGATGAGTCTTCTTCCTTTTGAAGAAGAAATAATTGTTCATCATCTTGCATTACTGGTTGATTATGGTTTGTCACTTACTAAAGCAGAAATTATTGAATTTGTTCAACAATATTTAAATTCAAAAGGTAGATTGTCGTTTGTTTCAAAGATAATATATCAGGTGATGATCAGGCTCACAGGTTTATTAAAGAGGAATGAGAATCTTTTACCAAGAAGAAAATGTCAAAGTATTAGCAGGAGCAGCTGTTGCCAGTGAAGAAGGGTCTAATTATTTTGACAACCTGGAGAAGACTTTAGAAGGAGTTAAACCGGAGTTTATAGTTATGTATGATGAGACAAACCTGGTAGATGGCCAAGGATCACAGATAAAAGATATTCCGTTGAGAGAGCAAACCGGCAGAACAGGTAATGAATACCTCCAAAGTAGCAATTTCAATTATGTTTGCATCAACTACTTCAGGAAATATTCTCCCCCTTATGTTACTTCTAAAGGGGGTCATCTTATAGATTCTTACATAAAAAATGGCTCATTACACTGTAAATATAATTGAACTAGATTAATAAAATAGTTATTTCATTCTTCAACCGGATCTCCATGGACAAAGATGAAAAGAAAATCTTAATTGGTCATAACCTTCCGAGTCACATGTCTCTAGCAGACGTTGAGACATTGCTCCAACCATTAGATGTTGCAGTATTTCATCCCTTAAAGCAGTGGTGGAATAAAGTACTATTAGACTTTAAAATAGGTAGTGGAAGACCTTTTAAACTTTGCCAAAACAAATATTTCCCAGGCTCTTAACACAATTACTGAACAGTATCAGTGAGCACTGGAAAAGAATTTCCACTTTTGGGTTTGAAGTATGTGGGATATATCGTTTGAATAGGCATGTTGTCCTTTCAAAGATGATTAATTTCCCATCACCATCTAAGACATTCATACCCAGCATGAGTCCAGCATTTATCAAATACGTTTCTGAGAAAAGAAAGGAGTCGGTTCAAATAGTCCGAAGAAGGAGAGGGAGAAAAATTAACGTTCAACCAGAACAATTTATTCCTGCGTTTGACTTGCTAGGTGCATCAACATCAAATGTCACTGCAACTGAGACCCGTAATAGTACAGAAGATGCAGAAGATAGAGAGAGTAAAAGGGGCAATGTAGCAGATCTTGAAGTAAGGAATTATGTTTCAGTAAATTTTGAGGGGGGGGGAGGAAATTTGAAGCCGTATTGCTACATTGGTAAAGTGCTAACAATAAATAAAGCTGCTAGTAGTGTTAGAGTTAACTTTCTCTGAAAAACGGAAAGCAGACAAAAATCTGTGGACGGGACTGTAGCGTTCAAAGAATCAGCTGATAAAGATAAAGCAGTAATAAAAATAGAACAAATAGTGAAGAAAGTTAATCTGATTAGTTGTAGGAGAGGAATTTGTGTTTTTAAAGACACTTTTGTAGGCATTAACTAATCTCCGATAACAAAAAAAATATAAAGTGTTCCCATTTTCCCATATGCCCTGTTCACATTTCCCAGAACACAATTTAAAAAATGGCTTTTTGTAAATATTTGCCAAGAATTGTATTTTTACAATTTTATATTTTTTCTAAAAGGATAATCTGCTAAAATGCTTATATTTCACATTCATCTATTAAAAATATTATTAACTGAACTTTTTTTTTGTAGCAAATTTTGTATAATAACCTGTTCACATTACCTACGTTGACGGCATACATACATACATACATACATATATACATATTATATAATATATATATATATATATATACATTATAAATGTGTATCAATATGGTATCAGATTAAACAAAACTTACTATTGGCTGCTGCTGGTTGGCTATATATACATATATATATAGTTAGCATATATATATAGCTATATTGGTATATAAATATCTAAGGTTGCTGCTGCTATTATATATATATATATATATATATATATTATTATTATATTATATATAATATGTTACAGTATATATATATATATATATATATATATATATATATATATATATTATTCCATAAATCTGTTATTGTATCCATCCGCGAATTTTAACAAAATATAACAATTAAAATTTTACAGCTGTGGTGACAAGCTAAATTAAGCATTTGAGATACTTATCTATAATTCTTAGTCGCTAATACCGGATGGAAATATTATTATTATTATTATTTTTATTATTATTATTATTATTATTATTATTATTATTATTATTATTATTATTATTATTATTATTATTATTATTAGCTATTATTATTATTAT
>JABUQX010110013.1:15000-20437 GCA_015478945.1 Trachelipus rathkii | reverse complement strand
GAAAACGCGCAAAATGGATCACAGATGATCTCCGCCCGCTTCTGCAATTACCATGATATCCGAATCGTGGAGAAGTTCCTTATATACTTTTTTTTCGCCTACTAAGGGCAACACGTCACACTGCTGAGTCAGGGATTCCGCGATAAATAAACAATTATTGTATATTTATTGTTTTATTTGATTAATCAAAAAAATATATATAATTTTTATATAAAAAAATTGTGCTTTGCGAATTCATAAAATATTTATTAGTCATCATTTAATGCAATATATATATATATATATATATATATATATATATATATATATATATATATATATATATATATATATATATATATATATATATATATATATAATAATCAATATAATATATATATATATATAAACTATTGGGAAGGGCATGGCCTTCCAGGAAGGCAACGACCTGTCTGTGGAACCCATCGAAGGTCCCTTGGAGTACGGGCCTAACGAAACCAAATCCGCAGGCTGGTCGGGCCTATGGCGGATGCCGGGAGGCCCACCCAGTAGTACCAAAGCATGCTACCAATGTACTCATTAACGTCTGAGTGGGACGAAGCTAGAGTTAATAGGGAATAGCTCACATTCTCTCGCTCCACCCAGTCTCGAACCTGGGCCCTCTCGCTTGCTAGGCGAGTGCTCACCTCTGAGCTAGGAGCGATATATATATATATATATATATATATATATATATATATATATATATATATATATATATGTGTATATATTTATATATATACTAACTACTATATATATATATATATATATATATATATATATATATATATATATATATATATATGACAATGTTCCTAAATAGATATATAAAAAGAAAATTGGTTTTGAAAGTTATTGTATTTAATTTGAGGGATTTTTTTAAGAATTTTTTCAATTTTTCCAATTTAATAAAAATTGTCATGAATGAATAGAAATTTGAGAAAGAGTTTAATATATATATATATATATATATATATATATATATATATATATAACATATATATATATATATATATATATATATATAACTATATGCTATATATATATATATATATATATATATATGTATAATATATATACTGCTATATATATATATATATATACTTTCTCTGCTATGCACAATACTCGCTCGCAGCTCGCATTTAGGAGCGAACTCTTCAGCTTGAGCGGTCTGCCACAGTCATGTACGGCAACCTGCTTTGATTCTTCCTTATGGTATTATTTAGTTTAAGTTTTCATTTAGCTCAATAAATACCTAATGAAAAATAATTTAACTACAAGATAAAATTATTTTGAAAATGAAAAAAAAAATTTCATTTAAGAGACATAATAAAAGTACACAAAATCGACTTTATGAAACCTCACAAATTTAAGTTTAAAATAAATAAAATCTCATATTTCTGATTTTTCCCTCGGATCATAAAATGCATTTCTTAGTTTTATCCATTTAGGAACATTTACCATATATATATATATATATATATATATATATATATATATATATATATATATATATATATAACACTATATATATATATATATATATATGATATATAAATATATATATAGTAACTCTTGCTGCTGCGATAACGTGCATATGCTCTGCTCTAGTCAGCATGCAAAGGCCAGGCGTAACTAAAAAACTATAACAGGTACACGAAAATAAATATCATTTAATCAGGAGATTTTTACCCCGGAAATTAAAAAAAATAAACAAAATAACGCTTTTTAAAAAATTAAAATTGTTAAAAATGTTGAAAAAATTAGTTTTTTGAGAATTCAAAATGCCGCTTACTTCGAGTGAGCAATCAAAGGTGCCAAATGTTGAATTTTTTTAAACTAGCTGCAGAATACCCTCGGGTGGCTCTAAGAACGATGGATAGAGTCGGGGTTTCTCGGCCTACCGGGGACGACGGGGGGACTTCGTCCCCCTCTCTGGCATCCCTCAAATCGGCTCGAACCCCTAAAAAGGATATAAAAGAATATCGTACAATTATCTGCAAAGCGTAACTAAAATTGGAATTTTTGAGTTATTGCTTTCGAGAAGTAATGCAGGTTTCAAGGCCAGGTGTGGGTTTAAATATTTAAGTTGTTTTTAATAAATATTAGAAAAAAATAAAAAAAATTTTAAGTTTCTTCGAAGAAATTACTTGCAAAAATCAAAAATGTTATTTATTTTCCAGTAGATGTTATATTGTTTTCTAGTTACATGCCTGAACTTTTCGGGATGCTGGCTTCTCATATATATATATATATATATATATATATATATATATATATATATATATATATATCATATATATATATATATATATATATATATATATATATATATATATATATATATATGGCAAATTTGTAGAAACTGTACTGTGACTAGTGAGGATATAGTCAACCACCTCACAAGGCTAGCGTACAACCAGAACCTCCTAAGTTTCCTGATCACAAACTGGTATAATAATGAAAATTAATTTAGGTTAAGTTAAGTTAGGTTAAGGTTAGGTTAAGTTAGGTACCTCGGTAGTCACAGTAGTTTCTACAAAATTTTGCTATACTTATATTATGAATGAATGTAAATATATATGTAATATTATATATGTATTATATATAATATATAAATTATATATGTAATAATATATATATAATATAATAATAAGAATAATATATGTATCCACACTACATAATAATTATAATAAAAGTATAAGAAATAAATAAACAATAATATATATATTATTAGTGTTTAATGATAGTAAAAAATTGTATTGATATAACATCATAATAATAATATATCTTTGTTACAACATATATATGTAATAATGTACAATATGTAAAAAAAAAACTATACAACAATATGTAATATGTAATAATAACAATATATAACATAACTCATCTAACTCGCTATATTCTTTATATATCAATAATATAATAATATGTAATAATAATATATATACTCTCTATATATACTATCATATATATATATATAATTATTTTAAAATATCCATTGTGTCCATCGTCTTTTAATAATCCAATGTAATCCTTCGCAAATCCAGTGACAATAGCCATCATTTGGCTACAGATTTGAAGTTTATATTTCGATTTTCGTGTTCTTTTTATTGGGGTAACGACGATGATGGTGTGAAGTTTAATTTCTTTATTTTTTTTTGTATTCTTTTTTAAGTTTTTTTTTCTGTAAATCTTTCTTTTTCATCGTTTATCTTTTTTATTATTATTATTATTTTAAAAAATAGAAAATTTGCAAATTGATTTTTAAATGCGCGCAGATGTCGATATATAATATATAATATAGTATATATATATATATATATATAATATATATATATATATAAATATATATATATATATAATATATACATATATATAATAACAATAGCAATAATATATTTATATATATATATAACCAACATATATCTAATAGAATAATAATATAATAATATGTATATATATATATAATATATATATATATATTTATCAATAATAATAATATATATATATAATATATATATATATATATATATATATAACAAAATATAATTATTTAATTAAATTACTAAAAGAATATCAAAAATATTAATAATAATAGAATATTTGTATATTATATATATATCTATATATATATATATATATATATATATATATATATATATATATATATATATGACCTTATGAGTTTCATGGCGCAGATAAATGTTTTTTTTTTTTTTTTCATTATTGTTAGTATATATGATACCAGCAATTAATTAAGATACTGATGAGAAAGATGCGAAATTTGGAAATATTAAAAATTTAATAACAAAGTAAGCAAAAACGCTCATTTTGCATGGGAAAGAAAACGGGATTTTAGTGTTAAAACGTGAAAGAATTTAAGGTAACGTAAAAAATAATGTTTATAGGTAAAATACGTTCCGTATTGATTTTTTTTTTCATATATAGATTCTATGTATACATAACAAAATATATCATAACCTAAACTTAGAGGGCAGTAAACTGCAACCTAACCTATATGAATCGACGATGCAGTAAAACTCAACCTAAAATATATGGATCGACGATGCAGTAAATTTCGACCTAACCTACATGGATATATTTTGCCGTAATAGATTTTCTCCTATTTTCGGGTAAGATTTTTACACTTCGGAAAATATCCCGAGACGTCGCTCTGTCTCGGGCGCTGCCAAATGTACGATGCGCAAAAAAGTACGATATTTTTAAATAATTACTTATTTTTGTATTTAAAATTTTTGATCCTGTTTATTCACACTCAAATTTATTGTTAGTATCATATAATAACAATATAGTATTATTTTTTTTTTTAAATTTATCTGTGCCATAAAACTCATAAAGTATATATATATATATATATATATATATATATATATATATATATATATATATATATATATATATATATATATATATATATATATATATATATATATATATCATATATATATATATATATATATATATATATATATATATATATATATATATACTCGTATTATGGTTGTGAGTGAGGAGAGTCCGCGGTGTGAAGTAAGTCATATTAGATGGTGTGTAACTGGAACAAGTATCTGTTGTTTAAATATTTAAAATATACAGTATGTTGGATGAACAGGGAACGGATGTTGCAGTAATGTAGGGACGTTGTGAATGGTATGAAGGTGGCTGGTGCAATTAAATCCTTGGTGGATGTGAACGGACTAAGTATTGAGTGCCCTAGGGTTTTGTATGAAGGTATGTTGTTGTTACCTGTGTTAATGTATAGTAGGTACAAAGTGTTCAGACTTCAGATGGACAATCTTGGGGCGTGTTAGGTGTTAAAAGAATTGATAAAATGAGAAATGAACACATTGAGGAGTTGTGTAGTGTGAAGAAGGGCGTAAATGAGAGAATAAACAGAAACCCAACCCAAAAATGCTGTAAAAATAATAAAATATTGCTTAAATATATATATATATATATATATATATATATATATATATAATAATATCTATATAATAACAAAAACTTATATGTATGTAACAACTATATATATACTATACTATAATATATATAATATATATATATATATATATATATATATATATATATATATATAATAACTAATATATATATGCTTAAATATAATATATATATATAATATATATATATGCCCAAAATTTTTTTTGAAAAAAACAAACATCTTGGCAGTAAATAGATTGTAAATGCTTATAAATATGAAATTTTGATACCATAAATTTTCATTTAATTTTCGAACTTTTTTTTTTTTTCTTAATTTCAAATATTTCATATGTTTCATTAAAATCGTTTGGGGAGGGGACGATATTATTGATAATTAAAGTCGATAGAAAAATGATATAAATATGAAATTTGGCGACCTACTCATTGTTCATATTTG
>JABUQX010110013.1:0-7500 GCA_015478945.1 Trachelipus rathkii | reverse complement strand
ATGATCACAGCTATAGACTTGAATCAATCTAGATCAATAGATCAAAATAGATCAATAGATCAGAACGGGTAGGAGGGTATGGAGGGTTGAGTTTGATAACTGATTTACTGCTTTAAGGTAATGTTAATAAATATAAAAATTAAGAATTAAACATAAAAAAGAATTAAATTTTAGTAAAAAACAAAATGGTGAAAGAAATAAAATAAAAATAAAATGAAACTTTTTTGTTAGGGTAATGGAAAAGATGACTTGAATGCAAATAGTTCAATAGATCAAAGCTCATAGATCATGAAGGTATGAGTCAAACTGACAAAATCGTGTGAGGCCAGTTTGTTTTTGATTACTCATTCACCAGATTTACTGCCCTTTAATCTAAGTTACGATAAAATTCATGCACAAATTTATTTTTCTTCTCCTCAACATATTTTTTCAATGACCACCACAATATGTTTCAAGTAGGATGAATCCCGAAAAGTTTAAATAAGAAACCAAAAACTATAATTCTCAACTAAATAGTTTCAGATTTAATACCAAAATATGACTTGTAAAACGGTAGCGCCTAGCAATAGCTATCAGAGTATCCTTTCAACTTTAGATTACACATCACGATCCCATGTCAAGAAGATCCTTCTTATGAGATCGGTATTGGAGGCAGTTTGATTTACTTTGATTCTACTACTTGACTTTACCTGCTTTAACGTACTTTTATAAAATGATAAATTTTTTTCTAACCTTATTCTTAAACCATTAAAAGCGAGTAAATCAATTTTTTCAGATTAAATACCCCATAAATCCTTCAAAGAAACAAAATCCCAAAAAATTACAATAAAAAGTTCTTACCCGTTTATGATATACAAAAAAATAGACTGTGAATCAATTAGATTCAAATACTTAGCAATCCAAATAGATATCCCAATACGAATTACATGGCTAGGGTTATCCGTATCCCCCATAAAGTATCCTATCTATGCCGAGCGGTTGTTTTATTTTTACCATTGAATTAACTTGACATTATACCGCCCTATAGAGAGTATGTAAAAATAGCCAAAATTTTAGTTATAAACATAAAGGAATTAAATTTTAGTAAAATTAAACTGATATACATAGGTATATAATACGGTATGCTTATAATATAAACTAATCGAGATAAGCAACTTAATATGGAACGAATCCAATAGCTAATTCAGCTCGATAGGATTTCAATCAGAAATCAATGAATCAATAGATCAGTATATGAGGTTATCGTGTGGATATCGGCAGTCTGCGTATTTTGACTTTATAACAGTTTTACTTATTAATTGCTTTAAGAGAAATTAATATGCAAATTTTTTAAAGGATAAAAAACATAAAAAAGAACATAACTCATTTTTTATAAAAAAATTGAAAAGTTTTAAAGCAAATAAAAACCAAAAATAACAATAAATAAAAAGTTTTGTGTTAGTATACAAAAAAATACTGACAATTGAATAAAATAGATCAATAGGATCAATTGATCAATAGCATCAATAGATCAATAGATCATATATGGTCAGGAGGGGCTGAGGAGGGCAGTTTTTGATTTACTTTATTGACTGATTACTGTTTTAAGTTATGTAAATATGCAAAAAAATTTAAGTTATTAAACATAAAAAGGCTATATATTACATTATAACTATAAAAGACTAAATATTTAAGAAACAAACAAAAATAAAATTAAAAAGTTTTTGTATATTTATACAAAATATATGATCTTGAATCAATAGTATCAATAGATCAATTAGAACAATAGTCATCAAATAATCTCCATGATGGGTATGGCGCAATGGAGGCAAGTTTATTTTGCCATTACTGATTACTGAATTTACTAATTTTTTATGAAATATGCCAAATTTTTGAAGCTTATATAGTCTTAAAAGAATTACAAAAAATTTTTAGTAAAAAAAACGAAAAGTTTAAAAAAACAAAAACAAAAACAAATAAAAATTTGTTTATTATATCTTTTGAAGCATTTAAAACCTTTAATTTCTCATTTTTTGGCTAGGCTATTCGGAGGACCATTTTGATCTTACTGATTCACCTGCTTTAATGTCATGTAAATAAAGCAAATATATTTGATATCAAGTGGAAATCAAAAGGTACTAAATTTTTATTAAAAACTAAGAGAGGATTCTAGAAGAAACAAAGACCCAAAAAAAATAAAAGTATGTGTTATCTTATACAAATACTATTGACTTGATCAAT
The DNA here is from genome assembly GCA_015478945.1 of Trachelipus rathkii. Taxonomy (NCBI): domain Eukaryota; kingdom Metazoa; phylum Arthropoda; class Malacostraca; order Isopoda; family Trachelipodidae; genus Trachelipus; species Trachelipus rathkii. The sequence goes on along the minus strand of JABUQX010110013.1, from coordinate 5,280 downwards.
CAAATAGATCAATGATCAATACATCAAAGACATGCAGCTATGAGGGCAGATTGGATTTACTGATTTTACTGATATACTGCTTCTAATGTATTTTATAATATGCAAAATTGTTTTTTAAGTATCTTATTTAAAAGTAAAACAGGATAATAATTTTTAGTAAATACAGAAAGTTAAAAACAAAACAAAAATAAATATTAACTCAAGTTTTGTTTATGTTAATACAAAAATATGACTAATCAATAATTTCAATAATCCAATAGATCATAATCATGGATTGGATATGAGTAGTGTCATTGGAGGTAGTTTCTATACTATTTATCTGATACTGCTAAGGTACTTGTAAAAATGTTAATTTTAAGTTTAAAAACAGTAAAAAGAATAAAATATTTAGTAAAAAACAAAATATCTTTAAAGAAACAGAAACAAAAAAATAAAAGTTTTGGTGTTATTGTTATAACAAAATTATTAAGTAGATCAATAGATCCAATAGATCAATAGATTAATTAGATCATGTATGGTATGAGGTGTTATGAGGAGAAGTTTGACAAGTCTTTACTGATTCTATCTACTGAATTTATCTGCACTTAAGGAGATATATATAAAATGTAAATTTTATTTAAAGTTATACCATTAAAAACAATAAATTTTTAGTAAAACGAAAAGCTATAAGAAACAAACAAAATAAATAAAAGTTTTGTGTTTATGTTATACAATAATATGACTTGAAATCAATAGATCAAGTAGATCAATAGATCAATAGCATCAAAGATCACAGAAGCGTCTGAGATTATAGGAGGCAGTAGTTCTGATTACTCTGATTTACTGCTTTAAGGTATGTAAAAAAGGAGATTTTTTTAAGTGATAAATATTTAGAACAAATTTTAGTAAAAAACGAAAATATAAAGAAATAAACAAACCAAATAAAACAAATATCTAAATTAATATATAAAAAAAATCAAACACCAAATAAAAATCATGCGTTAAATAAAAAATAGTTAGACACTAAAAAAAAAAACAAACTAAAAAAAAAAAAAAATCTAAAAAAAAAAAAAAAAAAAAAAAAAAAAAAAAAAAAAAATTAATACATTTGAAGTATAAATGTTAAAATAAATATCATTAAAAAAATAGCAAACTAATATGCATGTTTCAGTTTAAGGGAAATAAAAAAATATATATTAGCCATTTATAAAAGAAAAATGAGATTAAAAATATTAAATGTCAGTATCTTCAACATTTAGAAAGACGGTTATCTTTGCAACATGCAATTCAATTGAACAGAATGTAACATATGATAAAACAGTATCAGGATGTGAACAGTAATAACTATTGTATTATTAAACGCACATGCTTACTAACCTAGGCACCGCAACTGGCTCCCAGCACCCATTACCGTTTCATTACCCTCTCTCGATTCCAAACCGATTCTTCAGAAATCCGACTCTGAATCCTTTCTCCAAATTTCAAAACTCTTACGATACATTCGATTTTTAGGGGAGCGCCCCCTCTGGTGCGTGCAGCACATGGGGAACGTAACCTCCGTCTACAATGATGGTATGTCTCCGTCTTATATGGGAGCCAAGTGTTGAAGAAGACCAGCAACTAGAGACTTCATCTTAAATTGAGTGGTGAAGAAAAAGTGTGAGTTATAAGACCTTATTATTAACCTTCAAAAACCTCCAAATAATACTGGCCAACCTGACCCTCAAAATCATTGTTTTCTACCACCCTTAGAACCTCTAATTTGACCTAATAAAAAGTATAAAACTTAAATAGCAATTTCAGAGAAAGTCCAATCATGTCGAGCATTTGTGAGTAAATTAGACTTCCGCTGTTCCAAACGCCTCACATACCTCATAAACGCCTTCCCTGACCCAAAAAACCCATAGAAGGACACCCCAAGCGTTCAAAAATCTGACGACTCACTTAGAATTTCCAACCAATTCATGTCGCCATTTGACCATTGCATTCCTCTCCAAAGTCCCTTCACGATACATCTATTAAACGGCATATTCCCTGAACCCAAAAACCCATAATGGACACCTTCAAATGTACAAACTTCTGACGACCTTACGAATTCTTCCAATCAAGTTCATGTCGGCATTGACTTGATTCCCTCGTATCCAAACAGCGCGCAGCAAACCTCAATAAACGCGCGCTCCCTACCAAAAATACCTATAGCATGACACCTTCAAGGTCTAAATTGACGCACACAAACGAATTTCCAACCAAGTCATGTCCGCATTTGACTTGAATTCCCTGTTCCAAACGCCGCACATACCTCATAAACGGATTCCCTGACCAAAAAAAACCCATAATGACACCTCCAAGCGTCGAAACTCCTACACCTTACCGACATTCCAACCAAGTCATCGGCATCTACTGAACTTCCCTGTCCAAAACGCCTCATTACATTACCTCATTAAACGGCTTTCCAGACCCAAAAAAACCCATAGATGGGACACCTTCAAGCACCAAAATGGCCACCCACGACCTTACAATTTCCAACCAAAGTCATCGGCCATTGACTGAATTCCCTGTTTCCAAATAACGCCTTCACATACTCATAAACGGCTTCCCTGACCCAAAAAAACCCATAAATGGACACCTCAAGCACCAAAATCTGATGACCTTACGAAATTCAAAGTCGTCATCGAGGCTCCGCTCCCATCCGGCTCCCGCTCAGGCTCCGCCCCGCTCCTACTCGCTCCGCTCCAGCTCCGCTCCCGACTCCGCTCCGGCCTCCGCGCTCCCGGCTCCGAAATAAAAAATTCTACGTTAAAAAAAAATATCCAGAATTCCTGAAAAAATCTAAAACACAACATTCCGATTCCAATTCAGGTTACAATTCTGACGATTATGCGATCGTGCAGACCACATACGGCTATAATATATATATAATATACAGTTATAATACATAAACCTATATATATATATAATATATTACGCTATAATTTATAATAATATAAATATATATATATATTATAGTATATATATATAATATATTTATATATATAATATAAATTAAATACACTTCAACGCGGAATTATATTATAAGTTATTTTAACCCTTGCGCTATAAATAAACAAATGTATGCCACGGGCAGATGCTGCATAGGTTGAAAACTTTAAATGTTATAACCGATTTTATTTTTCCGAACTATTATACTATCTAATGATAAAAAAACGACATATTAAAATAATTTTTCGCATTATACCCACTATCATTATAATGTATTTTTTATTTTAATTTTTATTTTTTATTTTTTTTTTTTTTTTTTTAAATAACGATTCGTGCGAGGCTTTCGCCCAAGCTACATTTTGGCCCACTTGGTGATCAAATATATAACATCGTGCTTAGCGCTCACCTAAAAAAAAATAAATAAAAATAGCGAATAAAAATTTAATGACTCAATATAATGTAGCCGTATCGAAAAATTGAGATTTAAAATGTGTCTTTATCATATCAGAGTAGGTATAATAAGGTTCCCGGAGAAAAAAAAATCCGTTCGTTAACCATGTAAGTTTCAACCCTATGGGGCACCGACTCCCCTGTAAGCACGATGCGGCGACCATAACATTGGTTATTTATCACCCAAGGGAATTAGAATACCCTAACTCCGCACCTATATATTATATTAAGTATTAATACTTCATATATATTATTATATATACTATTATATACTTATATATTACTAATAATATATATATATATATAATACTAAATCTACACTATACTATATACTATAATAATACTATACTATTAGTTATATTATATATATATAGTTATAATATATATATTTAATTTATATATACATTATATATATATACTATATATATAATATACTACTATATATAGAATATATCTATATATAAATCTATATATATACATCTGATAACTAGTATAAAACTAAAGCTAAAGTATCTACGTACGTATTAGATATTATATATATATATAATATTATCTATTATAATAATATAACTAAAACTAGTATACTGGTATATAGTATAATATTATTAATCCTAATATTCAAATAATATTAAAGTAAAATACTAAACTATATTATATACAATATAATAATTAGCCCGCACTGCTAATATATGAGAGATTGGCACAGTTTCTATATATAAATACATAGTATATATAGATATAATAATAGTAATTATATATAATAATACAATATATATTATATATAATTAGATATATTATGATATATAAAATAATATATCAAAAATATAGGGCACCGCTGCTATATACTATATAATATATATAGGCGTAGCTGATATAGTATACCTATAGTATATACTTATATATACTGTATATATATATAATAGTATATTATATGTATATATACTTATAGTATATATATATTATATAATATATAAGTATATATATATATTAATAATATAGTACTATATCATATAATATTATTAATATTATATATAGTATATATATAGCTAGGATATATACCACATTACTAGCTATATTATATATCTACTAGCGTACGTAATACTATATATAGTATATATATACGTGTATACGCGTATAATATATATATAATATATATATATATATATATTTAATATATAATATATATTATATGATATAATATATAAGCCTATATAACTATTATATCATACTTCAGTTTTGATAGTATAAGAGAGTATATATATTATATTGATATGATATAAACTATATGAGTCTAATATGCACTATTATATATATACTATATATATTATAAATATTATAGAGACTATATATATATTTAAGATACTATTACGGTGTTGCCTTATATATTATATATTGATATATATTAGGTTATATAGAAATTAATAAATATATATATATTATATATAAGTATATATATTATTTATATATTAATATATAATATATATATATTTATATATATTATATTGATATATATATATATATGTATATAGTAGTATATAGATTAGCTCTTTTAGTATATAATATATATAATATGGATATATATCCAATCAATGAAGCTATTGATAAGTTCTGAATAAACATAAAAGAAATGAAAATACTTAGACTTTCTTCCGTTTACGACTGAATGAAATTGAGTATGTTTTATCAAAGCGAAAAGAAAGGTATAAATAAGATATGGCAACCATTAAGGATGCTATTCTACTCTCTGAGAAGAATGTAAAGAAGTTAGTAAAGAGATGCAAGATAAATAAATATATATGTAATATAGCATGTAATATAAAAATAGAAATTTTATGGTATGTATCCAATTGGATGATAGGAATAATCTGGTGA
>JABUQX010110012.1:0-24182 GCA_015478945.1 Trachelipus rathkii | reverse complement strand
GGTACCATATAGTATGAATAAGAGCTACCAACATCGGCCCGCAGAGAGTAGAGAGTCAAGTTGAACTGGAAAGTACAAACAGTTTACAAGTCTTTTGCCGTTGACTCGACCCTGTTCCAAAGCCGGGGGGAAACCAGGAGCCCCCCCCCCCCCCAGATTATTTATCGAAGTTGTGGAAGTTCTCTCAACCTAAGCTGTAATAAAAATCCTCCCCTGGAGAGAGCAATCTAATGAAAAGGAGAAGGTCCTCCGTCTAAAACAGAATCTTCCAGTTCTTGAGGCCGCCCTAGCACCGTTGTGAGTGAGGTTTCCAAGACATTGTTTATGTGTATTTAAAGATGTTATATGTACACACTAGGGGAGAGAAAGGACAAGAAACCCGTCGAAAAAGCAGACAGGAAAAGTTAGAAGGGTATTGGGAGAGAAGAGATTTGTAAAAGTTGGGTTTTTGAAAAGAATGAATTTTCACAAAGTAGTCCATTCCGATTCCTGATGAGAATAAAAATCGGCAATAAGTCATTAAGACCGAGAGGGCTAATCCAGATAGTAATAAGTGCGGAGTGAATTGATATGAGTTAAAGAATGAAGGTCAGAGTCATCGGAATACGACTGGATAAAGTTAGAGGTCAGGTGAGCATAATATTGGAAAGGAGACTGAGAATCAAAGTAGAAGATAAACTAGAACCCTGAGGGAACACCACTATTTGACAGCAAAAAGAAGAATTTTGACAGCAGAGTCATTTGAGCAATTTAAGTAAGTCGGTATTGCAGTTAGGATTAGAAGACGGAAACCCAAAGAAGGGGAGCTTGGGAGAGCAGTTACACGTGCCATACTCGGTCAAATGCTTTGGACATGCCAAGCGCCACCACCAAAGTCTTTCCCCGTAGTTCCTAATGAGCTGAGAAAAACACCATTAAATCGATTAGATAGAATCGTATAATCACAAGTAGATCTGTCGTACGCAACGAAGAAGCCGTAACTGGCAGACTTCAGATGTGAGGTTTTCCAAATATCAATCAAGGCGTGAGTTGAGACAGGATTTTCAAAGCATGCTTATTATAGCTAAATATACAGTGAGAGCACATTGGCATAGTTACGGGGATAGGATCACATAGCGGTTCTTCCTTTTTTCGGATAGGTCTGCACATGTGAGACTTCCAACAACTGAGGAGCGGAAAAGTGCTAGTATCTATGAAGCACCATCAGAGAACTTATAGTTAGGCGACGATCGGGCCCGAAAGATTACCTTTTCCCAGTTGGAGGGGATATTAGCGCACACACAATAATTCAAGCTCGAGCATTAGGAGGAAGGTAGACGCATGCAGTTAACAGAAAAAGTTCTAGGAGTATGACAAGATTTGACAGTAGGAGAAGCCAAGAGGTTAGCGCCACTTTCCTTTGATTGAAAGGCCAGCTTCTCGTCTAAGAAGTATCCCTACCCAAACGTATTTTCTAGCTGATATAAGATAAAATTTAGCGAGTAGTATAGTGAACTTCAGAGAACGAAGAATTTTTCCACCCCGATAGGCACGTCGATAGGCTCTGAATGGCCAGAGAATAAGACCGATCGAACCAACTAATTTCTATGAGGAAAAAGAAAGATTTAGTTTTATAAGGAATGAATGTTGAAAGAAAAATATTAGCTGAAAAGAAAGAATGAAACCTGCTCATCCCATTAACGAATCTGCTCATCCCATCCTTATCTTTTAAATTCTTAATACATTCCATCATTATTTCCTTTATTTGAAGGTAGTCCAATTTTGCTATTTACATCGCAAAACTTGAGGGAAAAACCTTAAACATATAATTCCCTGACTCTAAATATTATACATGTCAATGGAAACAACCACTCTTACCTAAGTAATTCGTTACGAAACACAATAACATGTTCTCCTCCATTTCCATAATAACCAGCCCCCCTCCTATTTCCTTGTCAAATTGTTAATTGATATTATGAATAATTATTGATTTATTATTAATTTATTAATTATTTTTATTACTATATTCATTATTGAGACTATAAGAAATCAAAAATTTGACTCTGCTAAAATAAATTTCGGTGGAGTTGAACCCCCTACCCTCTGTCTACAGCCTTATATATTATATATATTATATAGTATTATATATATATATATAATATAATTATTTATAATATATATATATACTAGTAATATATACTGATAATATATATATATTATAAATATATATTACTTATATTGATAAATAATATATATATTCTATAAATATATAGTATATAGTAATATATAGTACTATATATATATGATATATATAAAATATGCCTAATAAAATATATAATATAGTTAAAATTTATAAGGTATTTAAACATGAATATTTATTTGTACATATATTATAAAAAAAATAAGAAATTCATAAACATATTATATATACATATTAGTATTTAATATTATATATATATATTATTATATATATATAATATATATATATATAAATATATGGTGCACTTGTTTTTTGGGGAAAAACCTAATTATCTTAGATTAGTTGTGAAATGTCCGGGGACTGAGAAAGTAATTGAAATACCAGCAAGTTGTTGTCATTAAACTAGTATGATGGTTGAGGGGAGGTGAAATAAAAAAAACTACATCTAAAAATTTAAATCCTTACTTTGCATTTATCCATTTGCATACGCTATTTCATTGCATGACACTTTGCTCTGAATTTATGTAGCAATTTTTCCTTATTAATGAGATATTTAACGTTCTTTACAAAATTTTAATATCAAAACTGAAGAATTCATATTTTCAAACGATATTTCAAACTTCCTCGTTCTCTGCGAAACGGTTTAGTTTTTTCTCTTGATGCAATGCCGTGAGCTGAGGAAAATTGTGTTGTTCATTTATTGATTAACAATTTAATCATATATAAAAAATTTAACTTTCAAAATGCTTCTAATTACAGGAAGCATTTTAGGCTCGTACCTAATAATGATCCCATAAGAATTTGAGCTATAAATGCTGTTTACCCTATGAAGAAGTAAAAAAAAAATTCTACCTTGATGATGACATATCTAGAGTAGTGCCTGGCAAAGGCAACTGCATTAGTGCATATCCTTGCGAAAATAAGAAGCTAAGAGTTATCCTGAATCCAAAAGATTAATATTAGGTAATTTGAAAGATATCTATGCAATTTACAGAGAGAGAGGGCACACACATTGGCTTTTCAACATGCTAAATTAAGGCCAAAGCAGTGGAACAGCTGGAAGTTGTGGCCACAACATTGCATGTGTTTTTCAACACATCTAATTCTAATATACTAACCTAACTATGTGGAGCCATAGCAAAAAAGATTTGGATACATTAACCCTGCTTACAAAGGCTGTATGCAACACACAATCCTCTAAATGCATACTGGGCCAATGCAGAGATTGCCCTGGTGAAAAAGGAGTTGTAGATTACCTTATTTCTCTGGAAGAGGTACAGTGTAAAGATATGATAACTTATAGCAAGTGGAAAACAACTGACAGGTTAACTTTAGAATGTCATTCAACATCTACTGATGATTTTATAGATTTACTTTCAAATAGTAGTTAAATTATAAATAAAAAGCATCATTTATTGCAATAGCATCAAAAAGCAAATAATTCTCAACTCATTAAGGACACCAATATTCTATCAAACGACGAACAAGATTATTCTTATTGGACTTAGTGAGAACTACATTGTTTTGCAGCATGCTGCACTCGAAGGGATTCACTGTGGTTGCAAGAACACTAACTTAACTTCATTTCTGTTTTATGTATTATGAAGATGAGGATAGGTTTAAATGCACTAAAAAGTTACTGACTTTCAGATCAGACTATCTAACACACAATACAACTTGGTGTGTACTTGCTTTCAAAAACAACTAAATAAAGGGCAATGAAGGAAACAACCTTGCCATTCGTTAAAAAAAAAAAAATATTTTACCTTTTCTGATTGCTATTGATCAATGATAAAAACTGTAAAAAAATTCTTCCTGTAAAACCATTTTACATTCTATGAGACAAATTTCACGCATTGAAGGCTGAATGGAGTTTTTTTTCTGCACATGTATGCGTTAATAAATATGGGGGGTGGGAAGCATTGTAATGGTCAAAATATGTATCATTATCTGATTAGGAAAGCCCTTTATATACAAACTAGATGGAAAAAATTATAGTCAGTTTGCCACAATTATCAAATCATTTCAGAAAATTGTCCAACTAGGATATTTGAATAGTTAAAGTATAAAAATGGGGTAATTATAACATTAACATACCATTTTACATTCTGATAAACACATTTGCAGCAGTTTTTAATCACCACCACTAATGTTATGAATTTAAAGCACAAGATTAATCTACATTATAATATAGCAAGTACCTTGTGGAAAGAAAATATTATTACTGACTTTGCTGAAACATTGCTCTTGCCTGTTTATTTCACACTTTGTCTTCTAACACCACTAGCACATAACATTAAAACTTCTATTACCCGTCTATTCATGTTACTTATTTATTAAGTTACTTCATTGAATTTCCTAAATTAATCCTAAAACTCCCACTTTTCCATCCCTACGGTTGGCAACTAGTTCCATTCTGGCTTATGCTTTCCAATGAATATTGAACGTTTCTGTAGATTTTTTCTATGTGTACCGAATACTTCCTGAATCCCTTTATGACGGCTCTTATATATCCATTATGATCTTACGTCATGATCTTATGGATTTCTTAGCCAAACAAGACACTTTTTCAAATATGGCTAATAACTTGCTGACAAAACTTCCTCTTATTTAAAAGAGAGAAACTAAAGGCTTTTAGTCAAATTTTTTATTTTTGACTACCGTACCAAGAACCTTTTTCATTTGGTTTACTTTGGTAATAGGTGGAAAAGGGAATTCTAATTCAGATTATTGATTATTTTTCGTTGGCTGATAATACATAATTTTCAGAATCTATTCGTTACCTATATATCAATTACTATTTTGTTCATAAAATGTTAAGAAAAAACAATCAATTTCTACATTACAAAAAATATTTTTAAAATAAATAGAAAAAAAAACATTTAATAATTACGGTAATTTATATATATATTATAATATAATATATATATATATATTATATATATATATATATTATAGATATATTAATATATATTTAATATATATTTATAGTATATATTATATATATAATATATATAATATACTATATACTTATATAATATTATATATTCTAACAATTAGTTTTAACTATAAGAGATAACAATTTATTCTAGGCTTTAAAAATTAAATTTTGCTTTAGTTCGTAAACAAGAATTTGGCAATGTGGGCTATCATGCATTTTACCAATATTTTTCTAAAAAATGTTTCTTTTTTAATATACATATACGTAAATATTTTATTTCCTTTTTTTAACTAAACGAAAATACCATAGGTGGCAGGTTGCAGTAATGTTGCATGCAAGGTACTACTTGCTGAACGCGCTTCACATTCGTAATGCTTTATTTTTCTTTATTAATGGCAACGGCTGTGTGCAAAATGCAACAAAAATAGAAGTTAGTTGCATCAGTTCTTGCATGCCCATACACCAGCCTGCCATTGATTCAGCTATGGTATTTGTTAGTAAAAAAAAATATATATATACACGTCGTCATAATATTATATATATATTACGGTATATATTAAAAAATGAAAAAAACAGTATGGTATTATTTATATATAATTACTATATATTATATATTATATAATCATATGTTTTATATATGATAATAGTATATAATATTATATTAACTAATAAACTATCAGCTATGAATTACTATAATTAATATTGAAATCAGCATACCTATCATATGATTTTTTTCTATAAATTTGCTGTAAATTATTTATTTTTATATCTCGAATTGGAACGTGAGAAGCAAAAGCCAATTATACCAACAACATGGCAACCTTGTTTGTATTGTGAAATATTAATAAAATCAAATTACTATCGCTTTTAAAATTATCCACAATTCTCGATAGATTAACCCTGTTCCAAATATTACGCTACTCTTCAAAAAATCCTTTGATATTCTTGCATTATGTTAGATTGACACTTAGTTACTAACCAAACTGTCACCTTGACTGGTCTTTAGCTTGAGCAAGCGTTTCTGTCTTATGCAAAATTTTTCATACATCATATCTGTTCATTTGTTATGATATGCTATTGCACATAAGTTGCTAATCATGGATTAGTATTATACGGATAGTAATAAAATTAACTTTTCTTCTATATTTTACCTTTATAACTTCTATTTGTTCATTATTGAATATTAATTCTTAAATCTGTGATAGTTCAACTGAATAACTATTTAACTACTTATAGCTTATTTTAACTAGTATGTACTAACACGTGTGCGAACCATCTGTACACCAGCATGCTTTAAGATCAATGTCAAATTCTTCAAATACCTTCTCAAAGGATCATAGCCATATGTTGCTGGAATTTGATTCCTTATAATTGCAAATCCCATGATGTGTTATCTGAACTTTCCAAATCCGAATCTGTATCTTGCCCGTTGTCTGGCCAAAACGTATGGCATCTTTGCATCAATCAATTTTCAGACCAGAAGTTGTTATAATTCCAAAGCATTTCAGTTCTGTCTTAACTCAACTTTGAATCGGTATAGTCATCCTATTTTCGGTATTACATGTTGTGTAAAATGCTTTCTAACAGTTGGCATTATCGATCTTGTTTGATTTGCGACGAAAGGTCACACGTTAAGAACTTATCATCTTCAACATACAGCTTGCTAAGTCAGATTCAGAGCCAATGAGTACATGTATATGCTTAGATTATTTCAAGCACTACCGTAAATCTATAACCTATGGTTCTTAGACTTACCGTATGCCAATACAGTGTTGTTGACAACAAGAAAAACTAAAAAATCAATTTAATGGCATTACAACAGAGTTGACTGCTTAACATCCCATTGTTAAACTACTCCAAACATTCATTCGCTAAATCAGCTAAACATTCATTTCCAAATGACAGCAAAAAAAAGCCACTGCAGCCACATGCTAGTTAATTCATTCCGAATCCTAAGATCCTTTAAGAGCAATAGCTACCAGTTGTTCTTAGCTTCTCTTTATTCAACAAATTCTGCAATACTTGTGGATAACTAATTCTAAGGCTTCTATGGGAATATGTTCTGGTTCCAATAAGTTTCAGAAGTTGGCATTAAATCCTGACTTCCAGCCAAACATACTGTTGCACCATCTGTCATGATATTAGTAGTTGTGTTTCCCCCACACCTTTCTTCATATCCAAACTTTTTCTTAATAGACACAACATTACGACTCCAAATGTTCTATAAACTTAACTGCCTTTGGCTGCAATCCCTCTGCATTTTTCACTTTGCCATAAATCACACCTTGCTGCCGCTTATTGATTCTGCTTATAATGCTTTCTGCTTTCTTTTTGATGAAAATCCTGCAACTCACCAACCGGATTCCTTACCACCTGAACGACGAAATTTAGTCTCTGTGATGGCCTACCTGACGGTAGGCTGATTAAATATCCTCCACTTATTTTTCATCATCGTGCAATCCTGCCAAATTCAATAGTACTTTCCCAATATCGTGCACAAGTATGTCCATCAGCTCTGCCATTTATCATCTGTAGACATAAACCATGCCCAATTTACAGATGCAACTCTCAGAGAATTACAGATCAGCTTCAGTACACAAGATATTGTCTGTGGAAGTAAAGCCTATTGATCATTGCTGTAGGTAGACGTGTCATAGTGGCTTTTTTGCTCTTTGATCATTTCAGAATGCGTGCGTGCATCTCATTCAGTAGTAAACTTCTTGCCCAAAAGCTCGTTACTAAACAATTAAACAGCCTAACTTAACACTAGACTTGTATTCCATAAATCAGCTTCACGCCACTAATCTCTTGAAAACTAAATATTACTAAAGATATCTTCATTCAATTTCTTTGGAAAACAGCTCATGATTTCCCTAGTATCTCCTCTTTTCTTTTAAATCACACGCGGCGACGCCCGAACTAATATTTAATTCGCCACGTGTGTTATTCAGCCTTAGTGCCGTAACAATTCCAATACCATATACGACGTTATTGTTTCCAAAGAATTTTCTCTTTTTTTTTGCAGACCCAGAGAGCTTTGTGTTTCGGAGATTTACTTAATACTATGATTCACCAGAATGTGGTATTGAACTTTTGATCCTTCTTATTAGACGGGTTCCTTTGAAGCAAGGGGAAGTAAATAACCAACTGTTCGATACTCTGTCTCACTTGCTATTTTATATTTGTATCCATGGAATATTTCTTCACTTTCTTTTTGATATTGTTACAGCTTCTTGACACTGCTTCCCAGTGCTGTTTTGCAATTTTGCTTATTCTATCACAATTTTTTGCCTGCTTCCTCTCCTTTGCATGCATATATTCAGTAGTCAATTTTGCATAAACATTCTAAGATATTCTGCTTCTTACTGTGCTCATTATAAAAAATCTTCATCAAATGTCTTTCCAGTTCTGTCTAGAGGTAAGCAGACTACATCATAAAGCGGTTTGCCAAGAATCTGCCACTCATTTTTTTTGTTTATGTCTATCATTTGCCTATACTGTTTGTATAAGTCGTAATATTTCTTTTTAACAGTGAGATGAGAAGCTGGACAGAAGTTACTTGAAGGTCCTCATTAGTTGGTAATTGATTTATTAAAATTGAATTCTCTTTCACCATTATCTATAATTATTATGCACATTCACAGATATAAAATGAAAAAGAATCGGTAATCCATTTACAGTGTAAGGAAACCGAAATAAAGTAAGTAGTTAACTCAATCATAAGGAAAACACTCCATATAGCTATATGAATGTAAATACGTCTATTATTAAATATTGCGCTAGTTTACTCATACCTAAAAACAAATGGCAAGAAAATATAGTCAGGATAGAGTGGCTCAATCCAAAATTTTGAAAACTTTTACAATGCTCCCCCCTTACCTTCAAATAACTGTCAGCAATCACATACCTACTCCAAGGGATCTATTTGAATTTCCCTTTACATAGTCTCTTCAGCTTTATCTGTCCAACTCTCAGACTTAACTGCCGCTAAGCTCAATCTTTCATATACTCCAATGGTAATGTTATATCGACAACAACAGCAGTGTACACACTTTATCATATGCACACACCTTCTCTAGTGATTTGCTCACGCCACTTTCAATGCCGGTTATGGGATTGAGGAATTGTGAATTAAATTAGAACCTACATTGGAGAGTTCTCCCTTAATTATGGTGGAATTCTGGTTCATGCTTCGACTTTTGTCGACATAGAAAGAAGACACATAATAATAGATACCATATTATATAATATTATTATATACTATTATTATATATTATATATATAACTATAATATATATATATATTTATATATATTAGTATATAGTATATATATAATATATATACTATAATATATATACCGACACGAGAGAGAGAGAGAGATTGAGAAAGAGAAAGAACCAGTATATTAAAAGTATGGTAAGATAGATATAAAGATTAAAAAGGGACACTTAAATATAAAAATAGAATAGCGAATTCACACCCAAAAAAAGGCATATCAAGTGAGGATGAAATAAAAGAGAGGTAGAGAGAGAGAGAAACAGAGAAAGAGTAGAAGAGACAGAGAGACAGAAAGAGACAGAGAGAAAGCAGACATGTCAGAGAGAAAGAGAGAGAAGAAATTACAGAAAGGTTACAGAGGTAATAATTTAAATCAGAGAAGTAAAGAGCACAAAGGATCATAATTTTTAAAAAAACCGAAAATAAACGGTCAAACACATTTCAAAAACAAATTTCTTTAGTTTTTTATTAGATGTAAGTAATTCGTCATTATATTTTGGACAAAATTCAACATTAACAAATTTATGCAACTATTACATTTTCTCAAACATGATATATATTTTTATAGAACTATATATTATTATATACTTATATATATATATTAGATATATTATTATATAATTAATATTATATTTATTATATACTAATTAATAATATACTATATACTATATATATATGATATAATAAATATATAAGCCTATATATATAATAGCCTATATATATTATATATATATATATATAATATATATAATATATATATATATATATATTTATATATATATATATCAATATATCTATATACTATAGTATATTTTTATATTTGAGAAAAATTTCGTTAAATTATTTTTGACGTTAAGTAATTTTGACACACTTTTAAGAACTTTTTTGCATCACATGAGCTGCAACAACGCTAATGGTAACTTAAATTTTTCACAAAATTGATTTCAAATTAAAACCTTTTTACTCATGATGAAAAACTGTAAGAAAGACATCAAACAACTTCAATTAACAAATTCTTTTCACTGTTCTAATAAGTTTCTAATATGCTATACTCTATAGTATATGAATATCAATAGCAATGAATATACAATGCCGCTGCACACGCCCCCCTGATCTAAAGATCAATTCTCTCCCCCAAGTAGATTATACCTTAAAAAATTAGTATCTCTCCTTGTTCTTTCACCTTTCGGCTCATAATTACCAACTTCTTCATTGGGTAAAACCACCTTTCTCACGTCCAAAACATTCCTCGCCATCCCGTCGACATCGATATTCCATTTAGAATTCACCTTCGTTACGTATCCCTTATTCCATTTTGATGTACAGATACTCTTTCCTGGCTTAACCCACACTTCCTCCCCTACTTTATACTTTGATTCTATATCCTCACCCACAATAGTTTTTTTATCCTCATCAGCAATCTGATATTTCCAATCATAATTAAAAATCCCTTTATACGGTATAGACTCTTCCTTTAAACCATCTTTTGGTGATATATTGTACCAAAATACAGCTTCTAAAGCAGATATATTCGCTTTTTCCGCAATCCTTTTTATCGTACGGTGATTTCTTTCGACTATACCATTTCCTTCCGGTCTATATGCCGCTCTAAACACCTTTTTTATCCCCCATTTTCTACAAAATTCATCCACTTTTTCACTCCTAAACTGCGTACCGTTGTCCATTAATAGCTCATCAACTCTCCCCCTTTCTAAAATCACCTCTTCTATTTTTCTTTTAATTTCTTGCCCTGACTCTGAAATCAATTCCTTCCAAATACAAAACCTACTTGGGCCACAATCAACCATTGACAAAAATATTTTCCCCTTAAAATGAGTTATATCTATCGCAACCCTAGACCAATTTTCTTCTTTATCTAAACTACCTTTCTCAACTCTATCGTAATTTATTGGGTCAATTGATTGACATTGAATACATTCTCTTACACATTTTTTCACGTCTCTCCGCCTTACATCTTTGTCTACCATCCTAGCTAAAAACAAAGTTTTCTCAATACCTTGATGGTGTCTATTATGAAGTTCTTTTAATTCCTCAAATGATAATAGACAAACATTATTATTTATCAGCTTATTTTCCTCTCCGATAAGCCATTTTCTCTTTATTCTCGAGATACTATCCGCTTTATTTTTTTCCGAAGGCACAAATTCTAATTTCAAATTAATACCTAATTCTTCGATCAACTGTTTTATGGTTGCCAATCTTCTTTTTATTAATATTTCTGCTGCTCCCTTAGTTTTTATTCTTTCTTTACCACTTATTGTTGTTCTGATCCAATTAATCACAGTAGCAGAATCCGATTTTACTTCAATATCCGTTAAGTCCCATTTTATCGCTAAATTAATTCCCTTTATCACTGCCTCTAACTCTGCAACATTAATGTGTGAATAATCTCCTTTTTTCCTTAACCAAGCCCCGTCTTCCACAATTTTTCCATTTATTTCCAAGATGATGCCCATACCCACATTACTCGCATCACACCATACTGTTCCTTTTTTAGAATCGTCAATATTCCAATATCCCTTCACTGGATCGTCTTTATTTATTTCTTCAATAATACTTTTTATCATTTTCAGCACATTCTCATCGATATTTTCATTCCAATTCTCCGTTTGAGATATTCTTTTCACATAGCTACAAGCTAATCTTGCCCATCCCGCAACAGGGTAGTGACCTACGATACTACCGCATATCGAAAACAATTCCTTTTTTTTTACATTATCCCCTTCTTTGATATTCGGAATTTTATTACCTCTTCTGAATTCTAAATTGCCCTTTTTTCCTTTTATTATTTTCAATCCTAACACTCGACCATTTTCTACAGATTCAGGACTTTTCGCTACTAACCCAAACCTCTTTAGATGATTTACTACCTCCGCCGCACTCACAATTGATTCATTAACAATAATATCATCTATATAATTACTTGTCCCCTTTTCTATCTTACTATCCATTTTTAACACTTCTTTTAAAATCCTATTCATAATTCTTGGTGCCGAATTCAAACCAAATCCCATTCTAGTCAAAGCATAATATTTTCCTCTGAATTTCACAACCTGATAATTCCATAAACTCTTATCGATCCTCACTTGTAAATATGCTGCCTTCAAGTCTACTAGTTTTGTTTTCCCTTTTATTTTCCTCCATTCCCTCAACGTTTCATCACATATATTTACCCCATCACCAGTATGACATTCCGTATAATTATTCATTTCCCTAAAATCCATCACTGGCCTTACCTTATTTTTTATTTCCTGATTCACGCCCATTTTCTGACTTTCTGGTTCTTTCGTAGTTATTTTCTTCGGATCTTCTTCTTCAACGATTGATGTTTCTTCATCCAAAACTTCTCCATCCCACTTCTTCAAATGTTCTTCTTCAATTTCTCTATTGTTATTTGGTTCTTTTTTTTCCATTTCCATTTTACTGTCCAGAAATCGCCTTTAAAACCACCCCACAAAGTCTTTATCGTCAATAATAATATCATCATTTTTTTCTACTAGTTCTTTATTATTATCAACACTTAGCAAACCACATTTATTTTCTACGAATTTCAAACCATCTTTTCCTATAATAATTTCTCCAAATTTTGTTAATATATCCATTCCTAGAATAACATCAATATCCTCTATAATTTCGTTTAATATTAACATTTCAGTTTCAATTTCCTTGTTGTTCAACAAAATATTATATTTTTTTCTCCCCATCGTGTTAATTATTTTACCATCGAACCCCTTCACGCATACATCTCCTAATCCAACTCCTCCAATCTTTTTACTAATAAGAGATTTATTGCACCCTGTATCAATAAGTGCGTTACATTCTTTACCGTTTATTAACACCTTAATTACAGGTAATTCACCGGATTCTATATTCAATTTCTTGATGAAGCTACCTCCGGCAAATAAGCTCCATCTTCTTCGTTTCCCTGAATATTTTTATTATTTTCCCACTTTTTAGAATTACCCTTCCAACAATCTCTTGAGACGTGACCTAATCTTCCGCATGTCCTACATTCTTTTTTATTCCAATTCCAATTTTCTCTAAATTTATTGTATCTATCTCTATAATATTCGTCATTAAAATTTCTAAATTTTCTCTCCTCTTGATAATGATAATATCCCTTATCATTATTTCTAACTAGATCATTATTTATTCCTGATCTATTGCTCAAACATTTGTACTCATTTAATCCAATCAATACTCTTGTTTGTTCGATTAATTTTTCAATTTCTATTTCCTTAATGTCTCTTAATTTCCTTAATTCCTTGCATATATATTCCGGCATTCCATTTATAAACGCATGCTTAATCATTAAATCATCTTTAATCCCTATTGTTTTTGCAATTTTTTGTATCTCCATCATAAATACATCTGCTGATTCTCCTCTCCACTTTTTGTTAATTAATCTTGAGTAAGCATTGAATGGATCCTCCCCGAAGGCTTCTCTTAGTTTCTGCTTTATAACGTTACCGCTTTTCTTTGCATCTTCATTTAGTTGAGTATATACTGTCAATGCCTTTCCTTCTAAAAACATAGGCAGAATTTTTTCTTCATTTTTAATATTATTCAAATCTTTTATTAGGTTAAACTTTATGATCCACTCATCAATATCTTCTTCTCCATTAAAGTTCTTTACTAAATCGGAAATCTTTAAGTTGTTCATTTTTTTTTTTTTTTTAAATGGCCCGGCTAGCTTGTAAGCAAGACTATCAAACAACCTTCTTAATTAACTATTTATTTAGTACTACGACAACTTCAATGCTATACTTCTTATATATATAGTCTTTTAATAGTGTGAAGCTCCAAAACTCCACACAAAAACATTTGTACAACTACAAGCTTTCGTTTCTATGTGGAGAGACCTCTTCATAGGTGGCTACGCAATCAACGAGAGTCAAAAATCGAGAGTTTCAGACTGTTTGTAAATTTTGGACGTTGGTTGTTTTTTCTATATTTTTTCTACTAGAAGTATGTATTCCCTTCGATTACATTCAAACTGAATCGAAGTCCTATCTTATTTCATCCGCTGTTATTATATTTCTCAATTCTTTATACAAAATAATTCGATTTGTTTTCTAAGACTGGTATCAGTGTTAAAGATTTTATTTATTTGTTTATTGCAATAGGAATGATTTGTTTGGTTCTATGAAAATGTGAGGCCAATTTATATTTATCAATCCTAAGATCATATTGGCTATATAATCTTCGAGCTAAAATTAATTGTGTTTCGCCCAAAATAGTTGTTGCAAATCCCTGCCAAGTATTGAATTGCAACGTCTCATTACCTCATTTTTTTTGATTTTGGGGAGGAGAACTTTTTTTAAAGAAAGTATTTGATTGTGTAAAAAGTGTTTATATCGACCTGTGGTGGTCGGCATTATAAGATATCTGGGGGATCTGAGTAGGGTTATGTCTATGGCTTGGGTCCCTTACAATTAAGGAAGACGATATCTTTGTAGTGCCTAAGCCGATGTCTGAGTGTGGTGGCACAGCGTCAAACTTCGGTTTTAAGAAGGGGGTGTAGTATATTACGAGGGCACGGAGAAACAAGAGAAATGTGGCTATTTTGATATCGCTGGTGTGATGAAAGCCAGTGTGTGTATAGTGAGGGAGTAGGTTTTCTGTATATGTAAAATTGTAAATGTGTGTATTCCAGCTGAATTAAATGTGCTAAGATTCAGGTGTTGTGTTATTTTTTGCTTGTTCAATGGTGTTATTTTATCATTATTGTTATTACTTTATGAATTCCAGGATGCTTCTAACGATTGGTGTGGGAGGGGATCCTGCGAAAACGTCATTCGACGCATCTGTACCAGGTGGAGACGTGAGCAAAGAGGGGGGGATCTAATAGCCTCCAAAAGCTCCATTAAACAAAATGCTTAAAAATAGGTGAGATGGGGGAACCCATACTCAGACCGGAAAAAGGTTTAAAATAATTGTTTTGAAGGCGAAGAAATTGTGCCGTCGAGGGACAGAAGGATTATTTATGAGGAGAGCAAAAAGGCATTGGCGAAATAAGTTTTTTCCTTATGAATCTTCTTGAGAGTTATGGTGAGGTACGGGGAACAGAGGTTAAATAGTGACTTTCATCAAAAAAACTGACGAACATGTTGGTGATGGGTCGATGTGGTTAAGCTTTTCAAATAAGTCAACTGTATTATTAATTTGGGAGTTGATATGTGCCAAAAGTATTTGTAGTTTTTGTCCGCCAACCATTTGGATAATTTATGGGTTGGGCTGTTGATGTTTGAAATTATGGGGCGGAGGGGGTTGTTTTGCTTATGGGTCTATGAATCCGTAAAAACTGTGAAGATGGATGCGGCATGTAGTGTAGTCTCAGGATGGGGTATAAAATGGTTTTTAAGGTATTGTGATTGAAGGTGTGATGGGAGTTTTTTTTTAGGGGATTTTAGTGAGTTTTACGGAGTTCCCAAGACCCATAAACAAAACACCCCCTCCGCCCCATAATCTCAAACATCATCAGCCCAACCTATAAATTATCCAAATGGTTGGCGGACAAACTAAAAATACTTTTAGTTGCCAATATCGGACTTTTTTCCTCTTCTCATATTAGAATAAAGTCAAATTGAGTTGTTTTTTTTTCTCGTTTCATTTCGTAAACATATTCGAAGTTTTACCTTTCTATTTCATTTCTATTTATTGGCAGCTTCGGCCGTAATACCCCTTTCTTCGATCTTTAACTATGAACATTTTGAACATTTCATTTTTCAACTCGAAAAGTAAAAAAATTCGTTTATGATAAGAAATAAACGTCAAATCATATTAAGGTCCAATTGAGAGGCTGTGACATATGACGTCATGAACATTTGTTTGAAAGCCTTTTTTTTTGAACGATCATTTAGAATTTTCAAAATTGTTCGTTACTTTCTTATTTTTTCATTTAAGTTTGTATCGGAAATTTTTAAGACATCTTACTAGATTTTAACGGAGATTGCAAAATAGTTAATGCATACATATATTTTATTTTCGTCCATTGTTTCTAAACCTTACTATTTATTATATTCTATAATAGGTTTTATTCCTGTCGGCGTGTTTCGTTTTTTATTGAGCCACATGCTTGCTCTTACAATTATACTTGTTTGTATAAAATTCTTTCTTAAATTTAAATAGTTTTATTTTCTTTCGATTATTGCTTAACAGCATGCGCTGTTTTAATAATAGATTTATAAGACTAAAATTGAACTCTTTGTTTGCAAAATCGTATGCATTTTAAACAACGCATTAAAATTCAGATCAGAATTCGTTTGCATATACTTTAATTTTAATTCAGTAACTTTTACAAAAATTTCATTTTAAATAATTTCGTCTTTTAGTAAAATCCATATATTTAAAATTATATTATTATTATTATTATTATTATTATTATTATTATTATTATTTATTATTATTATTATTATTATTATTATTATTATTATTATTATTATTATTATTATTATTATTATTATTATTATTATTATTATTATTATTATTATTATTATTATTATTATTATACTCAGTACTGGAGAACTGTTGTTCTTTCATTGTGGAAAAGGGAAAAAATATTTTTCTTTGCTGAGAGAGTGAATTCTTTGAGTCTTTCGGGCATCTTCTTTGAAGTGCTTTTCCCTCTTTGTAGCCTTGGGCGTTCTTAACGGAATTCGGTCATCAGGTTGGGGGTTTGGAGAAAAAACTACTCCCCACTTTTCTTCTCCTATTTCAAGTGAAAGATTCTTTTTTGTTTTGATTATTCAGAAAAATTCCATTTGAATTCACTTTTAATTTTTGATGATGTTTTTGACTGTTGTTTTTCTCGTGGCGTTAAGCTTCAACTTTGTGAATTTTTCAATGTTACTTGAAGGGAATGGAGTTTGTTAAGCGATATATTTTGGGGAAATAATAGAAGATGGGACAGAGTTTTTTTTGGTTATTGGGGGAGTATATTTCATAGCGACTTCTTACGTTTTTCACGATATTAATAGGAAAATACTCACTTTTTCATTTTTTTTCATTTTGTTCTTTGTTTCTATTATTTCACTTGGCCAATGCAGATCATTAAGGTATCAATGTCACTTTGAGGTTAACAGCTTGTGGGGATAGAAACTGGCTAAACAAGGAAATTAGAAATTAAAGGGTTTTTCCTTTTTTAATTTTGTTATGCATATAGATAAAATTTTGTGACGCACGTGACGGGTAGAAATACGCAGCACATTATTTATCTTCGCTGTTGTCCAGTGCTGGGTCAGCGTTTGTATTTATTTTTGCTTCCGTGTATATATATATATATATATTATATATATATATAATATATATATATATATAATATATATATATATATATATCTATATATAATATATATATTTTATATTTATATATATATATATATTACCGTATATATATATGTAAAAAATAAATCCGCTTCCGATGAATTTACAAATGTTTTCCCTATTCTTATTAGTATATATATATATATATATATATATATATATATATATATATATATATTGTATATATATATATATATATATATATATATAATGTATATATTTACAAATGTTTTCTATTCCTTATTTATATATATATATATATATATATAAAGAAGAGAGGACATGATGAAAATCCTTTCTGGAAGAGGAAGCAAGAAGTACGAAGCAAGATAAAATGAAGAAATTTTGTAAACATTGGGGTTGGGTAAGGGGATGGGGTAAGGGGAAGGAAAGGAAAGAAATTGATTGTGAGGGGCTCCCAAGTATAGAAGAAAGTCATTGGGATGGGGGATAAGGGGGATACAATGATAAAAATCCACCTAGCATCTAGAATAATAAGCCAAATTTTCAATAAAACCGAGCTTTGAAACATCTACATGCTGATGGCGCTTGGTTCATACTAACTAGATTCGAAGGCGGGGCCAGGATTTATATGCTCAAACAGGTCTTAAAATTGCCAAAGGTCACAAGATAAATGTAGTATAACGTAAAATTAGAAAGAAAACCAAAGAGTTCATGGCTGAACTTCGTATAGAACGAATACGATTTATGACGACACATGGTCGGCATCAGTCCTTTAATCACAATTACGCGTGCCGACAACGTTGACGTCCTCACCAGCGAAAGGGTTAATTTTGTTATGCATATAGATAAAATTTCTTGACACATTGCACAAAATGGTTTATGGAAAAAGTTAATCGATAATATATGACCCTTAAAGTAACGTATATTAAAGATCGTATTAAACGGCTATCTACAGGGCCGATATCACGTACAAACGGTAACTGTCTTTATTATAATTTATAATTTATTATAATTTATGCAATTTATTATTAGTCTAATAATTGGAATACTTAATCACTTTAATTTAATAACATTATTATTTCTATACAGTAATTGAATTGTATTGAATAGGTAAAGTAAGAGGCGTGGAGCCCATACTTTCATTTCTGTACAGTACCAATTTCCTAGGCACACTCCCTATAAAATCTTAAATTTTACCCGGCTAGGACTTATCGAGGGAGGTTAAAACAGCGTTTCTCCCTAATTGGTTATTTGAGTTTTTAGTAAGTACAACAGCAGCTTTGTTTTAATGTGCATCTTAGATAAGCTTACGTAAATACCTTTCTTAGGTGGGCCAGAATAACCGTTACAAATACAAGAATTTCATAAGTGGAGACGACAGCCTATATTATATTATATATATATATATATTATATAGTATATATATATATATATATATATATATATATATATATATATATATATATATATATATATATATATATATATATATATATATATATATATATTTATATATATATATATATATTTTGTTTTTTATTTATTAATTTATTTATTTATATTCTTTATATGTAATAATATATAACATTTTTATTCTAATTACAAATTAATTTGCATTTTAATTACAAAAACTTTGTTTGAGTAAATGAAAAACATTCTTGATTATCAATTATTATCAAATGGTAACTATCCCAAAATTGTTGACAGGACACATTCTAAAATAAATAAAATTGTCTGAATCATCGACACGCCATTAACAATCTTGATTTTTAATATTTTATTATAATGATATATAATTGAGTTTAGTCTTGTTTAAAATAAGGGTTAATCATTTTATTTGTAGACCTCTTTCCTGTCAACATATTTTGATCTAGGTCCGATTGATGAATTGGTTAATTAATCGCCTAATCAATTTGTCAATGCATCGTTGTTTAAAATTTAATTTAATTTATTTATTATTTATTTATTTATTTATTTATTTTTTTTTGTTTATTTTTTTTTTCTTTTTGTTTCCTCGGTTAAAAATCAATGATAAAATTAATCAATTTTGAGGAAAAATAGACTTTTAGTTTATACTTTTAGCGATGATATTCATAACGTAAAATTACCTAATTAATTTTTTTCTCGTTTTTAAAGGGTTTGACTACAATAATAATAATAATAATAATAATAATAATAATAATAATAATAATAATAATAATAATAATAATAATAATAATAATAATAATAATAATAATAATAATTATAATAATATAAAATAATAACGAATAATAATAATAATAATAATAATAATTATTATTATTTTATTATTATTACTAGAATTTAGCACTAGTATTATTATTATTATATTATTATATTTTTATTATTATTTTATTATTAATTAATTATTATTATTATTAATTATTAATTATTATTATTATTCATATATTTCTGTTATTAATATTGGTGTCATTATTATAATTATTTTTCTTCTTCCTTCTCTTTCTTCTTCTTTCTTCTTCTTCTTCTTCTTACTTCTTCTTCTTCTTCTTCTTCTTTTCTTCTTCTTTCTCTTCTTCTTCTTCTACTTCTTCTTCTTCTTCTTCCTTCTTCTTTCTCTTCTTATTATTATTATTATAATTATTATTATTATTAATTATCTTCTTCTCTTTTCTTTTTCTCTTCTTCTCTTCTTCTTTTTCTTCTTTCTTCTTCTTCTTCTTCTTCTTTTCTTCTTCTTCTTCTTCTTCTTTCTTTCCTCTTCTTCTTCTTCTTCTTCTTCTCTTATTATTATTCTTTCTTTCCTTCTTCTTCCTTCTTTCTTTTCTTTCTTTCTTTTCTTCTTCTTCTTCTTCCTTTTCTTCTCTTCTTCTTTTTCTTCTTTCTTCTTCTTCTTCTTCTTCTTCTCTTCTTCTTCTTCTCTTCTTCTTCTTTCTTTTTCTTCTTCTTTTCTTCTTCTTTCTCTCTTCTTTTTCTTTTATTCCTTTTTACTCTTCTTTTTCCTTCTCTTCTCTTCTTCTTCTCTTCTTCTCTCTTCTTTCTTCCTTCTTAATTATTATTATTAATTATTATTATTATTATTATTATTATTATTATTATTCTATATTAGTATTATTATTATTAGTATTAGTATTATTATTTATATTATTATTATTATTATTATGATTATTATTATTATTATTATTATTATTATTTTATTATTATTATTATTATTATTATTTTAATTTTAGAAATAACAAATCAGCCAATTTTGTCTTTAAATAAATTTTTGCAAGACACTTTTCCTAAAATTCCTAAAAAAATTCATTCCTAACAGGGCCATAAGGGGTAAGGGGGTCATTCTTCCCTCCAATATAACCTATGCCTTCTGAAAATATCAAAGCTTTCGTCCGCTCACGGGGGACATTGGTCAGTGTATAATGAACTTTATTTTTATGAACGAAGCAAAAATTAAACTCAAAATTATTTAATTATTAAAATTTACTAATAACAGATAAAAGTACGAATGGAAAATATATGAAAAAATATTTTTAAAGTTAATAATTTATAATTGTGTCTTTTTTTTTTTTCCTTTTTTCTTCTATGTAAAATATTTAGGTAATCGGATGGACATTTCGTTATTTTTTAAAGAAATGTTCCGGTCTATGTTTCTTATAAGAAGAGACTCCGCCAGCCAAGAGTAAGATCAGAAAATTCTCACTTTTATTCAAAATTCTAAAGTAATTTACTATTTCATTATTGTGTAATTATTTATGTCCTTCCTGCATATGGTGGTGTATCTTACTTGGTTTGTATTTGTGCTGCAACATCGCTGCCGAAGGGTATTCGTCGTATAACCAATGTAACTGGCGTTACATCCACTCTCATTGCAATGGAATTGGTATACGACGTTGGTACACTCGCCAGCAGATGGTACATCACGAGCACTAAAGCAAGAAGACAATTTTGTTGGCTGATAATAACTTCTAATAGTGATTGTTTCATTATTTTTCCCTTTAATAAGGTTCTTTAAAATGATTTTCAATTTTGATTCCTCTTCATTTATTGAACCAACCACTTCGCTCTTGTAATAGAAGATGAGGTTTTTATTATCTTTGTCTTTAGGATCGGCAAATATATTTAAGGTATTTTTCAGCGTTTTTTCTACTAAATATTGAGGAAAATCATTGTTAATTAGTAGCTTACTTATTCCTTTAATTTCTTTATCAAAGAGCTTCCAATTAGATGTTATTTTGTGGGCTCTGTGTACAAGTGTTTTTATTAAAGATATCTTATAGGCGAAATGCATGAGAAAATCTATTACTTCTTTATCGGTATTTTTTGTAGGAATAATTTCAAGCAAACGTAACTAACGTGGCGGATTAAAAAAGTGACGTCTAAAAAAATTATAAATTTATTGTTTAAGCATTCTTCATATGTAAAATTTAATTGGCAATATCTTTCATATTTGTCATCAAAATTTCCAGTGTTATTTTTTTAACAATGACACATGTGTCATCAAACGTATCTCACGTAAAAGAAGGGTTTAAAGATATTATTTTCTTTGAGAATTTTTGTTTTCTATTTTCACGACATATAGAAGTCCGCGAATTGTTGGCCCAGGGGAATTCCCATTGAGGACTTTTCCATTTTTTGATCCAAAGTTTTGTTTTAAATCTCACAAGAGCGGTTTTGTGGTGCAGGTTTGAGTAGGTTTTTTCAAAATTTCTTTATCTAAGGTTTGGGGGCGGATAAAGGTGGAGGAGGTTGTCCGTTATGAAAAAACAGAATTATGACAAGAAGCTCAATTGACATAATAAAATGAATTGACAAAACAAAATTTCCCAAAACTGTTTGAAAAACCTCAGAACTGATGATGTAAAAAAAGAGTTTAAATATTCTTGCCAAACATTAATAACTCAATTAAAAAAAAAATTAAAAACAAAATAGCAGAATTGGAGCTTACAACAATGGATTTTTATACGGACTTCCTAAAGTTCACAAAAATCAAGAAAATCCACCCCTTAGACCGATAATCAGGATGACAGGAACTATTACCCATGATATAGCCCAATATTATTAAACAGTATGATCTGACCTTAACTGAATGAAAACTACAGTCAAATCTTCTGAGAAATTTGTAAAAAAAAGTCCAAACAACGAAAAAATTCTTGAAACTGACCAATTAGTCTCCCTTGATGTCAAGCCTTTTTACAAAATGTTCCAGTAGATGAAAAAAAAAATATAATTCTAAAAAATGTATATCATAATGAAAATATTCCGCCCCCAAACCTAGATAAAGAAATTTTAAAAACACTACTCATAACCTGCACCACAAAAACGCCTTTTAAATTTAAAAACAAACTTTGGATTAAAAAAAATGGGAGTATCATATGGGATCTCCCCTCGGATCAACATTCGCGAACTTCTATATGTCCGAAATAGAGAAAGAAATCTTTAAAGAAAATAATAACTTTAACCACCTCTTTCACGCATGATTACATTGAAATGACACGGTGTCATTTTTTTAAAGATCATAAACAGCGTTAAATTTTATTAAGCAAACTTGAGACCTATAGCAAATTAAATTTTACAAATAAGAGGAATGCTTACAATAAATTTAATTTTTAGACGTGAAAATGAAAATAACCAACGATGGTTAATTGAAAGAGATATTTACGTTAAAATAACCGATAAAGGAGTTATAATGAAAATTTTCGACTCATACACACTCTCGCTATAAGAGATATAAAAAACACTTGTACACAGAGCCCACAAATACATCTAATTGGGAAGCTCTTTTGATAAGAAAATTAAAAAAAGAATAACTAAGCTACTAATTAACAATGGTTTTTCCTCAATATTTAGTAGAAAAACGCTGAAAAAACACATTTAAGATATATTGGCCGATCCTAAAAACAAAGATAATAACAACTTGATATTCTATTAAAAGAGCGAAGTGGTTGGTTCAATAATTGAAGATGAATCAAGAATTGAATTTTTTTTAAAGAAACACATAAGAGGCAAAATAATGAACAATCACTATTAAGAAGTTAATTATCAAAAGCCAACAAAGTTGTTTCTTCTTTGCTTTTAGTGCTCGTGATCGTACCATCTGCTGGCGAGTGTACAAACGTCTATACCAATTCCATTGCAATGAGAGTGGATGTAACGCCACTCTAATTGGTTATACACGACGGATACCCCTTCGCAGCGTATGTTTGCAGCAACAGGTACAACCAAAGTAGAAACCTATAATATGCCAGGAAACATAAAATTAACACAATGAAATAGTAAATTACTTTATTTCAAAAATTTTGATTAAAAAGAGGGAATTTTCGGATCTTAGGCTGGCGAAGTCCTTTCTTATAAGAAAGCATAGACCAGACATTAAAATAAAAATATAACGAAATGTCCGATTAAATTGAGTATTATTTAACAATAGAAGAAAGCAGGAAAAAAAGACACAAATCAAGATCCTCATCTCTAAATTATTATTTCTATTTTTTTATTGTTA
>JABUQX010110011.1:12500-15000 GCA_015478945.1 Trachelipus rathkii | reverse complement strand
ATTATTATTATTATTATTATTATTATTATTATTATTATTATTATTATATTAGTAATATTTCTATTATTAATTTTATATTATTAATATATATATACTATATAGTATATATAATAATATATATATATAATATATATATATATATATAATATTAATAAATTCTTCATCTACCTTTTTCTCCCCAAGACTGGCTGGTGAGGTGCGTAGAGCATCAGAAAAGAAAAGCAGTAGAGGAATATGACAAAAGTCGAAAAGAAAGTGCAGCCTTACCCCTCCCCCCTCTTGTACCATTACTTAGTAAGGACTGCGTCACAGTTCAAAATCCACCCTATGCTTGACGGGACTCGACGGACCGCTCACTATGGTAAACGTCAGTGTAAGTGTTTCATCCCTTGGCCCAGGTGGCCACAACCATACCCCCTCACAAAACCCCGCATTCACTCCTATTATTCACCTTTATTCTCGCCTCTGCCAAACTCACATTTCTGTCCTTCAGACATTCGTTCTGACTCAATCCACTTTTCTTCGATCTCCCAGCCGGGTCGGTTTCCCAACACTCGCCACTATACATCCGCTAAAACCGGACTAGCAATTCATCCTTTTCTACATGGACCAAAAACCATCGCAAACATATTTTCATTATTACTCGTCGTTTACCCATTTCTTCACACCACACAACTCTCTAATGAGTTCATTCCTCATTTTAATCAATTCTTCTCACCACTAGATGCCCAAGATTGTCCATCTGAACACATTGAAACTTTGATCTATACTTCTTATTCCAGGGACCATGTCTCACTACTATACAATAACACAGGTAAACAACATAGCGTCATGTAAGACCTTAGCACTCTAAAGACTTAGTCCTATACATTCCACCAACGATTTTATTGCACCAGCCACCTTTCCTGGCATCCAACATATTCCTTTAAATATTTAAACTCGACACTTGTTCCAGCTGCTACAATCTAACAAACTTCACACTGAGGATGTCCTTCACTCACACCATAACCCTACTCATATCTTACGTTTACTTTCAAAACCCCTCCTTTTACACACCGTGCCAAATCTCTCAATTCTCTCAAACTCTTCAAATTCGCCACACAAAAACAAATTATCCGCAATAATAGTAAGGGCACCCTCCACTCATCTTCCATTCTCCATCATCTAAACACCCATTCCTGTCACGCCACCTTCATTCTTTCATAAACCCGCCATATACAATTGAATAACCAAGGAGACATAACACAACCCTGCCTAACTCCGCTATTAATACTAAACCAATCACTTTTTGACACCATTTATTCTAACACACGCTTCACTATCGTCATACATTCTTTTGATCCATCAGACCTACCCCCAACACTATATATCACTAACACCTGCCATAGAGCTTCCCTATTAAACCCTATCATACCCTGTTGCAAATCCATAAAACTAATACAAATTTATTCTTCTTCTCCCTCATTTCTCAATCATTTGCTTCAATGTAAAGATCTGATCCACCCATCCTCTACCACTCCTAAACGCACCTTTTCTTCACCAATCAGTCCTTCAGTCACTCGGAGCACTTCTTTCGACCCAAATACCAACATATTTCTTCCCTATAACACTCAATAAACTAATTCCCCTATTAATTTCTACAGTTCCCCTTTTATCTTCCTTACCCTTATATAAGGGTACTATTACTGCCTCTCTTTCAATCCCTCGGAACTATTATACCCTCCATAAACGCTTATTACACAACTTCCAAATCCAATCAATCACCATCTGGCCTCCGTTCTTGATCATTTCACATTAATTTCATTCTATACCTGCAGATGTTTCCATTTCTTCAACTATCTCACTCTACCCATTTCCTCTTCTTTCTTCTTCTGTGCTAATAACCTCTCCCAAAATACCTATTCTTTCTTGCACCATCAAAACCTACACACACAGTCACTATCACCTCTTCATTACGCCAATATTATACAGATTTCGAAGTGTTCTTTCCACACTCCACTCACATCCATTTCTTCAGTTACAAAAACCACCATCCCTATTCATTATTCTGAAGCAGGTTCCCCTTATTCTAATTTTTAACCTTTCGCGCTTCCTTCCAGAAGAGCTTCCTATTCCCCTTGTATGTCCCCATTTCATCCTCCTCAAACTGTTCATTTTACCTTCTCTTTTCTCTTACGTACGCATCTTTTAGCATTTTCTTTTTCCTCCTTATATATTCCAAGCAATCTTTCTTTTGAAACTTTCATCATTTGCTTTATACATCAACCACGCTTTTTTTTCTTTAAACGCTTGCTCACCCTCTCATTCCACCACTCACTGTTCGCATTCTTACTCCTACTTTTAGCCACAACCCCATACTTCTTTTGCACTGCTAACAATTGCTTTCAGATTTATTTAGTTTCAGCTTGTTCACCTTCAACTGATTTACGTGCGAGCGTTCTTACATACTTATCCTTATTACCTTGTTCACTTAATTCTCACTCTTAATTTTACCCTATTC
>JABUQX010110011.1:0-7500 GCA_015478945.1 Trachelipus rathkii | reverse complement strand
ATATATATATATATATATATATATATATATATATATATATATATATATATATATATATATATATTTGGTATAAAATCCTTGTGTTAGAAGTTGATAGCAAAAAATATGATTTTTATTTACCCCCACAAAAGTGGTAACAAAACTGTGGTAAAAAAAAAACATTGTTACTTAAAATTTACCTTTTAATTAATGATGTTCTTTCTTTAGAATATAGACATTTATTTTTCCACAAAAAAATAAAAATATCCTTTTTTTTTAAACAAAATTTGAAAAAATAATGTTTTTTTTTTACCCCTTTGGTGTTGATTTGTGGGGTAATAAATGCATTTATAAAATGGGCATTTGACAATACATTTGCCCATTTCTTAAATGCCCGCCCAAAATCTGGGCATTTATAAAATTATCAGTAAAGGATGGATTATTGACACCATTTGAAAAGAAGCCATTCAAAGAATATTTATTTCATACTTGCATATATATATATATAGAGTATATATATATATATATACATACATATATATATATATATATATAGTATTGTTATATATATATATATTATTATTACATATATATATACATATTATATATATATATATATATGCTATATATATATATATATATATATATATATACGGTATATATATATGCAAAAATGAAACATCTCCCCTCCTCTATATATATATATAGCATATATATATATTATTATTATTATGTATGATATTATATATATATATATATATATATATATATATATATATATATATATATATATATATATAGATATATATATATATATATATATGTATATATATATATATATATATATATATATATATATATATATATATAATATTATGTATGTTATATATATATATATATATATATATATATATATATATATATATATATATATGGGTATGTATATATGCATATATATATATATAAACTACAAAAAAGCAGACTGGACACAATTCACTAACCAAATAGAAAACAACATATCCTTTAAAGATCAATAACACATCAACATTCAACAAAGCCATACAAATCCATCACCAGAAGAAACATCAAAAAAATACAACCAAACCCTAACAGTTGAAATAGAACAACTGTTAATCAAACAACGCAACTTGCTTGAAAAATAATACCCACATCACTCCAAACGACAACACAGATTAATGCCCTAAACACCCAAATCATAAACTTAAACACACATTCTTCAAACAACTTCCAAACCTTCCTCACCAAGAACATCCAACACATGAATAACACCAGAATGTGGAAAACAAATAATACACTGAAAAACTCAACCAACCAACAAACACACACACTCATGAATCCATCAAAAACCCAAACACACAAAACCCAAAATCCAACAAACAACACGCAAACATCCTCACAACTCGCTTCTCAAAGCTGAGTTAAAAACCCACACACTCTCAAAACAGGAAAATCATCAAAGCCCTCAAGAAAGTAAAATTCAACCACTGACTAAAAAGAGCATAAAGAAACTCCAAATGACACAAAACAAAGCACAATTATCATAAAATGCACATCAATAACACCACAACACCTGTACGAAGAAACCAAAATTCTACCCATAGTCACACACCTGGATATGATAGGCAAACAATTCTTTTCCAAAACCAAAACACCTATGCCACATTGCACTCTCTAACTCCACCCACCACAGACTCAAACAACTTCCTTCTTCCCCAGCTCTATATTACAAACAAATTCTGAACAACATTCCATATCCACCAAACATCACAACATACACCAAACAAATCCACACAACACTAACAGAAAATTACTTAAGATACAGACCACCAAACAACATTTTAAGCAAACACCCACCAGAAAAGCACCAGAATTCAACTCACTACCAAGAACCAGTCAGTCATCCTTGGAAAAGCTAAGATGTGGCCACCACCCTAACTTACAATATTACAAATACAGATTCAACCTCAACCAAACCACCAAAAACATTTGTCAAAACTGTTACCAGGCTCGGGAGGACACATCCCACTTTTTTCTCTCCTGTCTATCTAGATCAATACATAGCAACATGCAACATGTCATCCCTGGAGGATCGCTGGAGGAAACCGGTGGCGTTGGTGGGGTACCTGGATGTGGTATGGCCACTCCCATGATGGGATGGTCAGGGGTGATAATTGTATAATATATATATATATATATATATATATATATATATATATATATATATATATATATATATGTGTCTATATATATATATATATATATATATATATATATATATATATATATATATATATAAAGGTGTAGTACAGATGCCACATATTTTTCTTTGTAGAAAATTTAAGTTCAAACCATATACTGATTTATATAGCTATATATGTAGGTCGATATATATATATATATATATATATATATGGTTATTTATTATATATATATATATATATATATACAGCGCTGTGAACTACAGTTATATATATATATACATGAAAGAAGTATATATTATGCTGGTTATGCAGGTTGCTATGGTGCATATGGCAAGCGCCATTGCTATGCGCGGCTGGCTATTATTGGTTAAGGTTATATGTAAATATCGTGGTATTATCGACCACAATATTTGAGATCGTTTTTCTGCTCGTAAAGCTCAGAAAGTTGTTGTTAGCTTTAAGAAAATTAGCGCGGCGCAAGCTTCTGGACTCCAGAAGCTTGCCACTAAAGAATTTTCAAAACCTGACTTAACTTAACTTATCTGAACTTAGAAATTTATTTGAACTTAGAAAAATTTTCAGAATAAAATTAGGGTCGCTGTCTACAGTATTACCTATATATATATATATATATATATAAGGTTATATGCTATATATATATTATGATATATATTATATATATATATATATATTATTATTATATATATTATTATATCTTATTATTATATATATATATATATATATATATATATATATAAAGTATATATATATATATATATATATATATATATATATATATATATATATATATATATATGTATATATATATATATATATATATAACATATTATATATAAAAATATATATATATATATTACAGTTATATATATATATATATATATATATATATATATATATTATATATATATATATTATTATTATTATAAAGAAATGTTTTTATGATTTTAATACTAACGAATACAGTAAACCACATAGATATCAATTGTCTGGGTCTCTCGGCGTCTAAGTGGATGACGGGGGGACTTCGTCTCCACCCGGCCTGGCCCCCCACTAGAAATATATGTTTTAGGGGCCTTCGGCTTCTCGATGGGGGCCAGAGGGGGACGAAGTACAATCATCGTCCACCCAGAGTGTCGAGACACCGACAACTGATATTCATGCGTGGTCTACTATAGGGTGTTTGTTACTTTTAAATCATAAATGACTTCAATATATATATATATACATATGTTATTGGTTGTTGGCTGGTTATGCTGTTGAGCAGCAGCAGCACAGCTGGGTTGGCTGTTATAGCATGATATATATACATATGTTGTTGCTATATATATATGTTATATATATATATAAGGTTATATATATATACATAATATAATATAAAGGATATATATATATAAGTATATGAATCTGATCCTAAATTAGTCCAAAAAATTCCAAGTTCAGAAAAGTTAGTTAGGCTCTTTAAGGTAATTTTCTAGCAGGCGCTTCCAAGCACACCCAGCTTCCGCTTTCACCAAAGAATCCTCTTAAAAAAACCTTAATTTAACTTTTCTGAGCCTATAAATTTTGAAAATAAACTTTTTCAGAAAATATTTAGATCAAATACTAGTTGTAATTTTTACCATATATATATATATATATATATATATATATATATATATATATATATATATATATATATATATATATATATATATATATATATATATATATATATATATATATAGTGCAGAGGGTGTCACTCTCAATTTTTTTAAAAATAACAGGATATACTTTAAAAAAATAATAATGAAGAATAATGAAAGCGAAAGGAAAAAAAGTTACAGCCTCTCAAAGTTGTTAAAACTCCCATACTTTTAATTTTTGATCCATCAAGGTTAGGTCTCATTTCAGACAGTCTAGTTTAAGTTATGATAAGTTTTGTTAGGTATACACAGAAAAAATCTATGTAAAATTAAGAAATCTTATCATAACCTGAACTAGGATGGCCCTAAAAGGAGCACAGGCCTACTAATTTTTTTTATATGAAAGCCTATGTGAAAATTTTAAACTTTGAGATGCTCTAACTTTTTTCCCTAAAGACGTTAATTATTTTCGTTTTTATTAAGTTCATTATTATTATTTTAGATTATATCCTGTGATTTTATTTATTTATTTTTTATATAAGAAATTTCTATGGGATTTTTAACAACTTTGAGACGCTGTAATTTTTTTTCCTAAAGAGAGTGACAGTTTTCCTTGTCATTCTTCATTATTATTTTTTAGTATATCTTGTGATTTTTATAAAAATCGGGGTGACACCCCTCTGCACCACTATTAGTGGTCGTTTCACTTCACCATATATATATATGTATATATATATATATATAAGAAAGAACTTATTTTTTATTTTATCTATATATATATATATATATATATATATATATATATATATATATATATATATATATATATATATATATATATATATATATATATATATATATACTATCCTAAAATAGCCAAATTGGACAAAATCTGTATAAATGCCCAGGTGACATTGTCTAATTTATAAATGTCTGGGCATTTAGTCATTTACACATCACTAGGCTAGGGTAAGTTTTTTTAAACCTAACATGGTCATCAGGTTTTTATCCCATATATATATATATATATGTTATATATATATATATATATATATATATAAGTATATATAAGTATAGAAGAAGAGTTATATATATATATATATATATTATATATATATATATATATATACATATATATATATATATATATTAAAAATAATAACTCTTTCACATTCCATTGGGTCGCCACTGGTAAAGAAAACAATGGAACCCCTTAAAGCAATTCATATTTCAAAATTAAAACAGTCCGAAATCTCTCTTTTTTTTTGGTTTAAAATCTAATTAGTCTTTGCCTATGAACTTGTGTTTTTATTTCTGTTTGAAGCGCAAATTCATTTATAATTTGACCTAACGAAATAAAAACATGTCAAGACGATTGTAATATATATATATACATAAAAATATATGTGTAACATAATTGGCAGTGTTTTTTCAATATGTTGAAAGAAAATTTGCTTTGAAGGGAGTCTAATATATATATATATATATATATATATATATATATATATATATATATATATATATATATATATATATGTATATATAATAAAAAAATAAAAATATATATATATATATATATATATATATATATATACATATATATAGAGTTATATATATATATATATATATATATATGTTAGTTATGAAGAAGATAGTATATATATATATAAAAGATATTATGTATATATATATTGGTTATACATATATATATAAGCAGCAGCAGAGGGTATATATAGATATATAGGAGTATATATATATATATATATATATATATATATATTGTCAATTACAATAAAACGGTATAAAATATGGTACATAAATAAATAATATATAGGAAAAAATTATTAATAAAAATTATTAAAAATTATATATAAATATATATAAATAATATATAGAAAAAATTATTAAAAATTCTTTAAAATATTACTCCGATGAAATAATACCAATTACGGTAGAGTCGAAGCCAGAATTTAAGATCCACTCAGATATAGAATCGGATATCCACAACTGTTTTAAAGAATTTACTAAGAATATGCATAGGATGTCCACAATATCTCAATAAAAGAACATTCTTTGGTAATTTGGTTATCACATTCTGAGAACATTCAATAACCAACCCTTATGGAATATGCTTTTGGTAATTTTCTAAGCATATTCTAAGAATATACAAAATATCCCGGGATGTGTATAGAACATTTGGAACTAGTATGGAACGTGCTGAGCATATTTTGTGCTATGTGGGTATATATACATATATATATAGGTCCTGTTATGTTTTAAGACTCCGTCAGTTTTGATTTTTTTTTTTTGTTTTTTTAACATATTGCTAGTATATGATACTAACAATGAATTTCAGTGGTGATGGACATGATTCAAAAGTTCGAAATATTTTAAAAAATTATTTAAAAATCACATTTATTTCAATAAAATTTTAAAAAATGAAATATCTCAAAAAGTATGACACTTACAGAAAAACCAATTACATATTTGAAATCAGCGTATAAAGGTTATTACCTTGGCAGCAAAAACAAATTTTTTTTTTTTTCATAAATGAAATATCTCGAAAAGTACGACTGCAGAAAAACCAATTACATATTTGGAATCAGCGTGTAAAGCTTATTACAAAAAATGTAAAAAGAAAATAATAATAATAATAAAAATAAAAATTAGGGGGCTCGATGCTCGATGGACAGAGGGTACGTTTTCCATCACCTTCGAGCTTACGCCATTGAAATTACTGGTTCGAAGTTCGTAGCAGCAGCAGCAGCAGCAGCAGATCGCGGCTATAGCGACGGCGACGGCGATTCCTTTTACGTCGTTAACGTACCACGGCCGAGTGATCGAGAAGAAAGAAGACTCGTTCGTCGAGAATATCTCTCCTTCAATCTTTTCGTTATCGCGTTCGATTCACCCTCGATCGCGATTAAAGATTTCTAAAACAAGAAAATAAGAAATATTTTTACGAAATAAATATCTTCAATTGTGAAGTATAAAAAAGTAAAGCCGTTTTCGTTTTGGCAATATTCTTACGAATTCTTACGAAAAATAAGAACGTTCTCAAAAAAATTGTTCGTTTTGTCAAATTTTAAGAAAATTTTGAGAATATTCTCACCAAACGTAAGAATTTTGACAAATTCCGTAAGATTGCTATTTCGCTGTCTTACCGAAAAATTCTATTCTTACCAAAAATGTAAACAAAGGAAATGATGCCAGAAAGCAGTCATGAAATTTTTTTTCTTTTATTTTTTCTCTTTTTTTTTTAAAATGGAATCAATTTAATGACTTTAAGAGTAGTGAGATTGTATCAAATATTTGCGTGATATTCACAATTTTAAAATTATCCTTCGAATATTCATTAAAAACTGCAATGATAATGTTTTCACTACGTAGTAGGCCCGTTTTGGCTTTTTCAGCTTTGCCAATTTGATGAAAAGATCCTTCGTTACAATGATACCCTTCCAATTACTTTTCTCCCTTTTGTAACAAATACTTTCTCTATATTTCATAGCAGTAGAATATATATATATATATATATATATATATATATATATATATATATATATATATATATATATATATATATATATATATATATATATATATATATATATATATAGAGAGAGAGAGAGAGAGAGAGAGAGAGAGAGAGAGAGAGA
>JABUQX010110010.1:12500-17500 GCA_015478945.1 Trachelipus rathkii | reverse complement strand
ATATCGGAGATTGTGTTCATGAGAATTTCCATATAAAATTGTTCAAATTGTTGTTGCCTTTGGCAAGTTTTTGATGTTACCATTCTCTTTAAGTATAAATAGGGACAGACTACTTTCATTTATTTATAATGTTATTTATTTAAATTATAATAAAATTTATAATTTTAATATATTATTATATAAATATATTTATATAATATATATTATATAATATATATATATATATATTTATTATATATTATATTTTATATATAGTATATATATATATATATATATATATATATATAATAGTTATTAACCACTTGAGCGTGAATTGTTTTAATAATAGATGTAGGACCCTTGGCGTGATCGTATATTAGTTCATTAAAAAATTAAATGTATTTCTTATTATTATCCTTCTGTAGTTAGTGGTGTAATGGATTGGTTGAAAAAGATATTAATTATACGACATAAACTTACTCTTCTAGCAGATAAACAATTCCTTGGCCAGGCCCCCGTGACAATACAACCAACCAATACTCAATAAGCACCGGCCAGTTAGTATTTATTTATTATATATAGTAGTAAATTATCTATATTATTATTATATATATATTTTAAATAATAAATTTAATAAAACAATTATTTTTGTCTATATATATATATATATATATATATATATATATATATATATATATATAAAAAAGAGATTGGTTTATTAAAAACACTTAGAGGAATTAAAAACGGGGAAGTTAATTAAAAGTTAAAACCTAGTACACTAATTGATGGAAAACATTGTTTAAGGTTATTGTGGGACGCGAGCTTTCGTCTAAGATGATCTTTAGACCTTTTTCAAGTAAAAGAAAGCACTTCATCTACAGACCAGAAAGGGTATCGGCAATTATTGTATGTTTTTGTTTGTGGGAGGTTAGTTGGTTGTTTGTTTTTTGTTTTTGTTTTTTGAAATATTTTGAGAGTATCGAGTTTTGAATGTAGTCCAGGTGGAACTCTCCGGGTATTTTATTAAAGTTTTTGGTATTATGAATGTATAGGGATTCTGTTATTTTTCTTTTTTGTGTATGGCTTATATTTTTTAGGATTGGATTTTTTTTTATATTTATTCTGGTCTGCGATAGAGTACAGGTGTTTGGCTTAAGAGCTGAATTAATTTGGCGTTGCGTTTACGGTCCGGTTTTGTACTGATATACAGGTCAGTCCAAGGTCGTTTGTTTCTCTTTTGTATATGAGAAGCGGCATTTACGGGGATTGGTTTGGTCAATGATTTTTGGGGATTTTGTGTTTAGGGGCTGAAGGGTGTGTTCAAGGAAAAGTTTGTTTTGAGTTAATTGGATATGATTTTAAAAAAATGTTGTTTAATGTGTGGTTAATTCACGAGAGGGCAAAGAAAGAATTTTTTGTTCTATTATTGTTTACATGTTGAGCTGGGTAGTGATTTTTGTTTAGCTTTTTAAAGGCGGAATTTATTATGGAGGATGGGTATTTTAGTTTTGCAAAAGTGAGTGGAGATATTTTGTTCAGATTGAGATTGATGGGAGGCTGCATATGCTGAGGCTCTCAGTATAGAAGTTAGAGTAGCATTTTTGTGTTTTTCGTTATGGGCAGAACCAGTGATTATGTAAGTTGAGGGGGAGTAAGGTTTTCTGTATACATGAGTAGTTGATAGTCTGGCGATCTTGCCAGGAAAGTAAAGTATCTAAAAAGGGTATTGTGGAATTATGGGGTAATTCGTGGGTGAATGTTGTTTATTAGAGTAAGGATATGGTTGAAATTTGTGTGGTTAGGGATGGCTACGAATACGTCGTTCGACATATCGACCACTTATGGAGTTTTAGAGGATTAGGTAAATAATGGTAATGTTCATATAACTCATTAAAGGATTATCGAGGCTTGGCGAGAGGGGTGAGCCATTGATAGTCCTGATTTTGACGCTTTAGAATGTTATTGACGTGAATAGTTATTGTTAAAGGAAGTATTAATTCTTTGATAAGGGGGAATGGGTGGGTAAGGTTGATGTGATTAGAAGTTATATAGTTTTCAAGGAGTTGTAGGGTGTAGGGTACCGGTACGGAGGTAAATAAGGATACTACGTCGAAACTTAGGAGTTTATTGGTGGAAGGGTTTATGGAATGAGTTTGTTGTATAAAATCATAAGTGTTTTTGATATGTGAGGAAGAGGTTTTTCCTATAAGGGGTTGGAGGGTGTGTGATAACTTGGAGGACAATTTATAAGTATTACAGTTGATGTTGGATATTATGGGGCGTAAAGGGGTATTGTTTTTGTGTAACTTTGGTATTCCGTAAAATTGTGAAAGATTTGTCATATGTGCTTTGTTCTGTTTATGAATATCCGGATATTGTTTGCATATTTGTTTTAGATGGCTATTGAATGTATCGAAAGAGTTTTTTTTTTTTTTTTTTTTTTTTTTGTGAGGAGGGAATATGTATTATTGTTTTTTAGGTTTGATTGCATTTTGTTATGTAGTCATTGTGATCCTGTATTACTATATTATTACCCTTATCACTGCGGGTGATGAATATTTCGTTATTTTTTGGAAGGAGGTCAGGACTTTGTAAAAAAGGGATGGGATCTTGTTATTATGATTTTTGTTTATTAGGTTGTTCAATAATATCCCTTTTTGGATATCTGTATTGACGTCGTTGTTTTTATTTAGTTTTTCCAAATGTTCAAAATTGCTATAAAATTGTAGGTAATTTTCACCGAGGAGTATTTTTTCTTCGTATTTTAAATTGTATTTTGATAAATTTTTGATGGTTTCAGTATTGGAAGAAGAGCACCACAAACTATTTTTGAATATGAGATCAAATTTGTGTTTTAGTGAGCGATATTGGTTGTCAACAATTTTATCTTTAAGACTATGTGCGTTATTTAGTAAATTAGTAAAGTGGAGTAAATTATTAGGGTGTTTATTATACCATTCTCTTTGTAGTAACTTAAAAGCATTGTTGCAAAGTCGAAA
This sequence comes from Trachelipus rathkii, assembly GCA_015478945.1. NCBI lineage: Eukaryota > Metazoa > Arthropoda > Malacostraca > Isopoda > Trachelipodidae > Trachelipus > Trachelipus rathkii. Next base: position 14,522 of record JABUQX010110010.1, on the reverse strand, counting down.
TGCTGTGTTAATTTCGGCTTTCACTGTATTAATTCTATCTTTTAATATGGTTCTATGGATTTCGGGAAAAGGAATGAATTTATTTTCTTTATAGTACGTGAGGATTAATGTTCTCGGTATGATGAGATTGGATAAATATTTTTTTTAAGAATCTGATCTGATAATTCTTTTTATTTGCATTTATCAATTTATTTCTGTAGGTATAGAAGTACTTTCTGATAGGGTAAATTAAAATTTCGCCGATGTTTCCGGGTACCATTATTGTAGATGGTTATTAACCACTTGAGTGTGGATTGTTTTAATAATAGATGTAGGACCCTTGGCGTGATCTTATATTAGTTCATTAAAAAATTAAATATATTTCTTATTACATCGCCTCCGATAGCATAGACATTCATAATGCTCTTCATACCCTAAGATAAATTAGCCACTAACTACAGAAGGATAATAATAAGAAATATATTTAAATTGATCAACTATTGTGATGGAGTTTATCGATTTTTAAGAAATTAGATTTAAAGCTAATTTTATTGAATGAAACATTCATCAAACCAAATGGACCTACCACGCCTTCATCTTGTTTGTTTACATTTTTTCATAGGAACGTTCTTAAATTCGCCAAGCACGGGAAATAGCAACCTTACAGAATTAAGGAAATTCCTTACGTTTGGTGAGCATTTTCCTCTATTTTGCGCTAAGTTTGACAAAACGAAAGCAAACTCAAGCATTTCTTACGTTTCGTAAGCACAAATGCAAAAACGAAAACGGCTTTAGTAATTTTATGTGTGCAGCTCTTTTATTAAAATAAAGTTTTCTTTTGAATTGTATCAAATAAGACCGTTATCGTTTTCGCCCTTTGTGCTTACGCTGGATTAGAAATGCTTACCTATTTTTAGGACGAATTTCGTGTATAAACGAACGCTTGCTTACAAACATTAGAAACTAGCTGTTGTGATGGACCATGTGGTTTTTGAATAAACAGAAATAAAAAAAATAATAAATGTTTTATATTACAAATAATTGATCAACTATTGTGATGGAGTTTATCGATTTTCTAAGGAATTTGATTTAAAGCTAATTTTATTGAATGAAACATTCATCAAACCAAACAGACCTACCACGCCGCCATCTTGTTTGCATTTTTTCGTAAGAACGTGCTTAAAATTCGCAAACACGGAAATAGTAACCTTACAGAATTAAGGAAATTCCTTACGTTTGGTGAGAATTTTTCTCGATTTTGCGCTAAGTTTGACAAAACGAACGCAAACTCAAGCATTTCTTACGTTTCGTAAGCACAAATGCAAAAACGAAAACGGCTTAAAAATGTGTTCGAGCCAAACTTATTATTTCTTTTTGATTCGTATATTTTTCAAAACGATTAGTATAATTTTCGTAGTGCGGCACACGTTCTAGACTTTTTCAATATATATATATATATATATATATATATATATATATATATATATATATATATATATAATATATATATATATATATATATATATAATATATATATATATATAAATAATATATATATATATATATATAATATATATATATATAATATATATATCAATATATATATATAATATATATAATATATATATATATATATATATATTATATATATATATATACTATATATATATATATATCGTAAAAATTTTTCCATAAGAAATATTCCTAAATTGATGTAGGATTGTTATCATAATAACCTCCCCAAAGTGTTTTAAAACTGCCATCTTCGTAAAAAGATTTTTTATTATAATGATATTAAAAATTGCTAATAGGTGAAAAATATGCCACAGAAAATTAAAACGACGTAGTACACCAAAACATTTATAGCAACGCCATTACATAAAACATATGTAAATCATCCACCGAAGAAATTAATTGGAAACAAAAATTTGGACATTAAAAGGGAGAGTCCTGTATTCTAGAACAGAGGACACCCCAAAATAGCGAAAAATCGAAGCCGTGAAACAAGTAGTTTTGAGGAGAGTTCCTCCCCAAAAAAGATTT
>JABUQX010110009.1:32500-62898 GCA_015478945.1 Trachelipus rathkii | reverse complement strand
AGGTACTATATATATACTATATATATAGTAGTATATATATATAATAGCTCTATTATATATATATATATATATATATATTTTATGATATATATATTATATTATATATATATATTATACTACGTATAGTATATATATATAATATAAGTATATATATCATAATATATATTATTAATTATATATTTATATAGTATATCATATGTATATATACTATATATATATATCTATATATATATATAACCAGAGAAAAGATAATATCACATAGGTATAATTACTAATACTATAATATAACTATTATACTACTGGTAGCTAATAGCTATATAACGTATGCATTATATAATCTAGAGTATCGTATAAGTATTATGATCATTACTTATAGGACGCAGTACTCTACACTAAAACCCTTTGCTTTATTCACCATAGTATTTAAGACGCCTTACTCAACACTCAAACTCATGCTAATCTATAGTATATATTACTAATATAATCATATATACATTATAAACTCATTAATAGACTCCAATATATCGCTATAACCAATAGCTAGCGCCCCACGCCCCTAAGTGCTTACATCATGTACGATACACTCTTAAATGTAGATATATATTATAGATTATATCATTATATATATATACGGTGAATCCGATATATATATAATATATATGAATGTTAACTTTAAAAACATCTGGTAATTACTAAATTATAATTATTTATTCTTGATAAACTGAAATCCAAATTTAATAATTTCATTTACATGTACCGAGGTTTATTACCTTTATAATCAATTGTTATTCTAAAACAACTTGTCCTTGATGTGATATTTTCGTAATTGTTTATATTATTAAATAGTAGTAGTACTACTTGTTTAATTCTAATACGTTGAATTTGATCAAACGTACTTTTCTATTCGTAATATTTTATTTCTTAAATTGAAAATTTAAATTTTTAATATTTCTTTTAAACAGCCTTTAATAGAAACTCAAGGATTAAATTTATGAACCACACAAAATGAAAAATTCATAAGTTGTAGAGTTGGACAAATATTGTATAACAACAATATAAATAGAATTAATAACCTAAAACTCAAAACTATAAAATAAAGTTAAATGAAAAATAAATAAGTAAAATTATAAATAAACTTTCAAATATTTAGCATAATTATTTTCTTGATATGTTAATTAATAATTTTCAAAGCAAATAATAATATAATATTAGATATATTATAATACTATTCGGCTGATTAGCTCTAATATTGAGCTTTAGATCATTCGTAATAACTTATGAACGGAAATTTTTAAATAGGTGGATTGGCCGTGATAAGTGTGCATAATAAAGAATTTAGCAAGTCAAACATTAAAGTGATATTTTACAATTAATCTGAATCCTTGACAGTTAGACAGCCAAGTAATTCTTAAGAGAAATACGTTTTACACAATAATTTGTGTCTACTAAAAATATATAGACTCATATCCAATAATTTTATTACTTGTCATTCCATGTCCATCCATTCTCAAAAAAATAATAGTATCAAAATATGCAAATGTAACAAAACTTTTATATATTGATTAGTATTATAATAAGCTCAATATATTATTTATGTAGCAATTATAAGTTGTATACCGTACATGGCATAAGTTACCCTATGTGATAACTATATTGGCAATTTAATTAGGCATAATTTATTAGCATTTAATTCCATTTAATATTTATATTACTTATATATATTTTTAAGTTATATATATATTTATACATATAATATTATTAACGTTATTAATAGTATTTATCTTTAAGCTTATTAATATATATTAACAATATATATTTGGCATAATATAATTTATAAGACACAATAACTCTTATTATATATAATTTAAGCAAAATTATTGATATTTTTAATGCAAAATTAGTTTTTAGCTATCCTTATATTATAGAGTCCAATATCTATATGTATTATTTAGCATATAATTTATTATTGTACATTATATTTTTAGAAGAAATGTATAATGATTTAAGATATAACATATATAATAATATATCATTATACATTAATATTAGTAAGCATATTAATTTTTAGCCCTTATATATCTTTTTAGCCCTAAGTTATTTATGTTCTATCAGATAACTAATTGAAAGTAATAAATTTTTTCCGTAGTATATAAATTAATTAGTGAGGTATAAGTGTATTTACTCACTCTAGAACCCAAATATATGGTAGAGAATGACTACCGTAAAAATTATTAAAAAGGTATATATTATTCAGCTACCTTGTGTATAAATTAATATATAAGAGTTCAAGTGTGAGAATAATGTAGATAATCCAGGTTGAATATACTATATATTAGTACCTAATTAATATATTATTAGATTATTATAATATATAAATAATAGCTACAAACGTGTTATATATTATATAAGAATACATAGTATACAATAAGGTAGTATATATATATAAAATATATTAATAAATGAATTATAAGCTAGAAGAAATAGTGTAAATAACCAATTAGAAAGTAAGACCAGTGAGAAGGTTATTAATATAATCACCTCACTGGCAAAATTGAATATTAAAAAATATCAAGATTGTATCTTTCTCTACTGCTGGTGGGTTAGAATACCAGTCTCTGAGCGATGAAATTAGGTCATATAGCAAGTGAGATTATACAACTGAAACGAGAAGATGTTGAAGCAAATAGAATAAGAATAATCTTAACCAGCCAGCTTTCCGCCATCAACACAATACTGAGTCACAGAACTCAATCACCACAGAAAGGCCCTCCGCTTGAGAATGTTGTAACAAGTATCATTCTAATATAACTGCATGATTTAGCCCAAAAAAATAAGAATAGTACTCAGTTTTTCGGATAAATATAAAAATGACCATTTGATTTATTCATATCTGCGAGTGCAATCTATGTTTATGGTAAAAGACTATCTTGCAGTGAGAAAGTATAACAAAAGCAAATTGCTCCTGGTTTAAAGTACCTAATACGAATGTGAAGGAATAAATAACTATTGACGTAATAAATACGAAATATTAAATTATATATTATAAGAATAAACATGTATATATATAGAGTAAATATCTTATATATAGTATATAATATATATATATATATATATATATATATATAGTATATATATAATATAATAATATATAATATATTATAATATAAATAATATATATATATAAGTACTTTATATCATATATAGTATATATATAAATAACTAAATTGAATTTCAAAAATGTTGATTAGTAACATATCGATATATATATTATAGGTGAGGAATTAAGCCTACAAGCTCTAATATATAAAGATATAGGTGGATAAAAGTTACGGAAAGGAAAGAGCGAAAAGCTGATTTTGGCATTTCTATATATAATAATATAGATATTATATAATAGTTTATATAAATATAGTAGTTAATATATATAATATATAATATTTAATTTATAATAGCCTAATATATAAATAATTATATAGGTATACATATGATGATATAATGATATATATTTACGTTAATTTTAGCAGTATGTGGTGTTATAATAAATATTGTGTTATTAAAAGTATACATAAAGTTTTATAATTTTCGAAGGTAAAATAATATAAATTAATTTATTGTAGTATATATAATATATACTATATATGTTTCTTTAAATATGGTATATATAGTATAAATATAATACTTCAATGGATAATTGATATCCACTATAAGTATTGGAAATGATACTTTGGTAATAAGAATTGAGTTGCTAAAATAAGTGACAGAAAATAAGCATTAAGTTACTAAAATAAGTTATTTAGAAAATAAGAACTAAGTTACAAAAATGTTACTTAGAAAATAAGAATCTACTAAGATAAGTTCACTTTAGAAAATAAAGATTAAGATACAAAAAGAAGTTACCTAGAAAATGAGAAGTTACTAAGATGTTCACTCTAAAAAATAAGAATTAAGTTACTAATATAAGTTCACCTTAAAAAAAATAACAATTAAGTTATTAAAAGAAGTTACTTAGAGAACAAGAATTAGGTTTACCAAAATAAGTTACTTACAAAATAAGAACTTACTAAGATAGTTCACATTACATAAATAAGAATTAGCTTACTTAAATGAATGAGTCAAAGGAGATTTTACTCTCCATCAGCGGTATTCGAACATTGAACTCCGCGTCTCTGAGTAACAATGACCGGGAGCTTATGGAATAAAAATTAGGTTACTTAAGAAATAAAAATCAATTTACTCAAATAAAGAATCACCGTAGAATTGTTCTAAATGGCAACAATTTTTTTGATTTTTGGGATTTATATTTTTTCTACATACCTCCAGAAAATTCCAGAAGTAGTGAATAGCGAGAAATTGGTTACTATAAATGTAAAACAATTTTTTTAATTTTTTCGGGATATTTTATTTTTTTTTCCTCGAAACTAAGATAGCTCAAAAAACTAATAAATTCGTGAATCAGACGTAAGAAATATGGTTCTAAAAGAATGAAATTTTTTTTGAATTTTTTTGGTTATTTTTATTTTTTTTCTCGAAAACTACGCTAGCTACAAGAAAACTAATACATTCGTGGAATCAGCGTAAGAAAATTGTTCTGAATATGGAAATTTTGTTTTGGATTTTTTGGTATTTATTTTATTTTTCTCGAAAACTACGATAGTACAGGGAAACTATTGTTTCTGCTCCATTTTAAACATTTTCTTACGCTTGATTCCAAAAAGGTTAATGTATTTTTTTTTGAGTATACAAATTTTTTGGAAAAAATTACACAAATGATGAGGGCGTATTATCCATCGATTCAAACAAATATTTTACGCTGAACGAACGAATGTGTTAGTTTTTGTATGGCTATCGTAGTTTTCGAGTTTTCGCACTTCCCACGTGTATCGTTTGTTCGGTGTTCGCCTGTTCGTCTTACGGTTCGTTTGTTCTGTGTGAAACTAATATAAGTCGCAGGTCTAAGTGCAAATTCGTATAAAAATAATTTGCGTTTTACTTAAAATTTTTGGAAAATTTTTTCTCTGTGATTTTTTAGATTTTACACTTAGTACTTTGATTTATTATCAGTTCCGTTTGCACGTACTATTGGGTTGAAGTGATAGTTTATACTTTAAAAGGTGTTGCGCGATCAAGTTAGATCGTTTTCGGGCTTTCCTTTTGGAAACGTACTAATAAGTAATAGGTGTCGCCTTACGGAATCGCAAAAGCGGCTGAACGCTTTCAAATGCCACTTTTAGTGTATAATGCTTCAACTCGATATAGTGACGTTTTTTATTGCTTTTCTATCCAATAAGGTCCTAAGTGGTGAAATCTCTAAATATAAGAAGAAAAATATTCCCGTAATCTGGTTCAATTTTTTTTCGGAATTTGCACTTAGACCTTCGACTTATATTATTTTCCGATGGGCGTCACTATATGACGTCATAGGTGGTTTTAACGATAGGTATGCATTCGAAACTAGAGAGCTACAAGAAAACTTAAAACATTCGTGGATCAGGCGTAAGAAATTGTTCTAAAAATGAAAAAAATTTGAAATTTTTTTTGGGGATATTTTATTTTTTTTTCTCGAAAACTACGATAGCTACAGAAAACTAATAACATTGAATCAGGGTAAGAAAATTGTTCTAAAAATGGCAAATTTTTTTTTGATTTTGGGGCTATTTTATTTTTCTTCTCATATCGTCGTAGCAAGAAAACTAATAACATTCGTGAATCAGCGTAAGAAAATGTTGTCAAAAATGGAAAAAAATTTTTGATTTTTTTGAATATTTTATTTTTGTTTTCTCGAAACACTCATTGTTTTACCTAAACATAACATATATGGAATCGGCGTAAGAAATTTGTTCTGAAAATGGCAAAAAAAATTTTTGGTTTTTTTGGGGCTATTTTATTTTTTTTCAAATGTACGATAGCTACAAGAAAACTAATAACATTCGTGAATCAGCGTAAGAACAATTGGTTCAAAAATGAAAAAATTTTGATTTTTTTTGGATATTTATTTTTTTCTCGAAAATAGGATAGCTACAAGAAAACTAATAATTCGAATCAGCGTAAGAAAATTGTTTCTAAATTGGCAAAAATTTTTTTTGATTTTTTGGGTTTTTATTTTTTTCTTCAAAACGTACGATAGCTACAAAAAAAAAAATTCGTGGAATCAGCGTAAGATTGTTCTAAATGGCTAAATAATTTTTAATTTTTGGGGCTATTTTATTTTTTTTCTCGAAAACTACGATAGCTACAAGAAAACTATAACATTCGTGGAATATCCCATTAATTTGTCTATAAATGGAAAAAATTTTTTTGATTTTTTGGGGGGATATTTATTTTTTTTCTCCCAAAACTACATGAGTGTACAGAAACTAATAACATTCGTGGAATTAACGTAAGAAATTTGTTCAAAAAAATGGAAAAAAAATTTTTTGAAATTTTTTTGATTATTTTATTTTTTTTCTCGAAACTACGATAGCTACAAGAAAAATTAATACATTGCTGGAATAGCGTAGATATGTTCTGAAATGGAAATAAAAATTTTTTTTGGTTTTTGGGGCTATTTTATTTCTTTTTTCCGGCTCAAAAGTAGATAGCGTACAAGCACTAATAATTCGTGGAATCAGCTGTATGAAATTGTTCAAAATGAACAAAAACTTATTTTTTGATTTTTTTTTTGGATTTTTATTTTTTCCTCGAAAACTACGATAGCTACAAGGAAACTAATAAATTCGTGGAATCAGCGTTAGAAATTGTTCTAAAATGGCAAAAAATTTTTTTTTGATTTTTTTGGGGGTATTTTATTTTTTTTTATCTCAAACTCCGATAGCTTCAAGAAAATAAAATTCGTGGAATAAGCGTAAGAAAATTGTTTCTAAAAATGTAAATTAAAATTTTTCAATTTTTGGGAATAGGTTTTTTTTTTTTCTCGAAAACTACGGTAGCTACAAGAAAATAACATTCGTGGGATCAGCGTAAGAAAATTGTTCTAAAATGGCAAATTTTTTTTTGATTTTTTGGGTTATTTTATTTTTTTTTCTCGAAAACTTCGATAGTACAGAAAACTAATAACATTCTGGAATCAGCGTAAGATAGGTGTATTGAAAATTATGAAATTGTTTTTGGATTTTTTTGGGTTTATTAATTTTATTTTCTCGAAAACTACGATTTCTACAAGAAAACTATTTTTTTCCATTTTTTAAACAAGTTTCTTACGCCTGATTCCAAAAAGGTTATTATTTTTTTTGGTAGCTATCGTAGTTTTCGCAGAAAAAAATAAATTAACAAAAACAAAAAAAATTTTTTTTCCCTTTTTGAATAAATATCTACGCTGATTCCACGAATTGGAATAATATATATATATAGTAGATATCGTAGTTTTCGAAGATATTGAAATATTATTAATCTCTGACGTTCGTTCGTTTATGTTTGTTGAAACTAATATAAACATAAACACGCTAGTGCCAATAACGGGAATCCAAGCAAAGCGGATGGAAAACTTTCAATGGGTGGCATTTTTGTGTAATAAACTCAAGCTCCAACTCGAATATTAGTGACTTCAACCGGAACTATATGTCAAGGATACTAGTGTTGAAATCTTATATAATATATAAATAAATAAACTAACCATATATATATATATATATAAAATATATATTTATTATATATATAATACTAAGAACAAATAATAAAAAATAATCTTAATTTAATAACATAATAATAAAAAAACTTCTTAATAATAAAAAAAATAAAAAAAAAAAAAAAATAAGAAAAATAATAACTAAAAAACTAAGTAAAAAATATATTTATAATAGTAATAGTATAAATAAAATATGTAAAAGACTATTAAATTTATTTCTATTTTTTTAAAAATCATTTAGTTTAGTTAAACTATTAAAATTAATTAATCCAGAAACATGGAATTTAAAGGGGTGACTATTACAAAAAATTAAATAAAATGCGCGAAATAGAGATATAAGGAAGAAAAACGCATTTATTAATTTTTTTTTAATTTAGTCCCCCTTAAATTGTTTTTTTTTTGATATATATAGAGTATATATGTTTTTTTAAAAATAGCAATACAACAATACAACTACGTTATGAGCTGACAATAATGTAATGTAGTCGTGATTCAGCGTATTAAAATTGTTTTAAAAATCAATAATTTTTTTGATTTTATTTGTTGTTTACTTGCTGTTTTATTTGAAATTAGACTAGAATCAGATTATATATAACATTATCATCTAGTTCAGAAAAGGGGCAAAAATTTTTTTGATTTTTTGGCCTATATATATATTTTTTTTCTCGAAAAAACTACGATAGATACAAAACTAATAATCGTGGAATAGCGGTAAGAGAACGGCAACACCTACAGCAAAAGAAATTATATATTAGGAATCAGAGTAGACCCCACCCTAAAAACTAAGATAGCATAAGGTCCTGAAAGCTTATTTTGAAAAATCGTAGATAATTGCATCTACAAATGGCAAAATTTTTTTGAATTTATATATGAGAGATATATATATATATATAATCCTCGAACATAAATAAGTAAACAGAAAATAATAAAGATAGACTGTGTAATTCATTAAGAGATTATATGATTTGAGTATTTATTTTTATTTTTTCTCTCGAAAACTAGATAGGCATACAGAAGAAAACTATAAAATTACAGTGGAATCAGGTTAAGAATTGTTCTAAATGGAAATTTTTTTTGGTTTTTTTGTTGGCTATTTTATTTTTTTTCTCGAAAAACTAAGATAGCTACAAGAAAACTAATAACATTACCGGATTTACCTAAGAACATTGACCAAAAATGGCAAAATAAAAATTGTGATGGTTAAAGCAGGTATTGCTCTACCTCGGAACTACGAAATAGCTCAGAGAAAACTATAAATTCGTGGAATCAGCGTAAGAAAATTGTTCTAAAAATGGGCAAAATTTTTTTTTTGGTTTTTGGGTTTTTATTTTTTTTTCTTCAAAAACTAGCGATAGCTCAAGAAAACAATAACATTCGTGGAATCAGCGTAGGATAATTGTTTCTGAAAATAATGAAAATTTGTTTTTTTTAATTTTTTTGGTTATTATTTTTATTTTCTCGAAAACTACGATTACTACAAGGAAACTATTGTTTTTTCCATTTTTAAAACAAATTTCTTCCGCTGATTCCAAAAAGGTATTATTATTTTTGTAGCTATCGTAGTTTTGATTCCAAACTTAATAAGCAAAAAAATAAAAAATTTTTTTTTCCATTTTAACAAATTTCTATATGATTCCACGAATGTTATAGTTTTCTTGTAGCTATCGTAGTTTTTCGAGTTTTGTTGCACTTAGACTTCGCCTTATATCTCTGACTGTTCGATCGTTTGTTTGTTGAACTAATTATAGCTGTCCGCCTACGGAATGCAAAATGAGGCTGAACGCTTCATCCATTTTTAGTGTATATAACTTCGCTTCAACTCGATATAGGTGACGTTTCAACGGGAACTAATATGTCAAATTAAAAGTGTGAAAATCATAAAAATCAAAAGAAAATATTTCCCGATAATTTTCTGTTCATTTTTTTTCGAATTTTGCACTTAGATTCGACTTATATAGTCCCGAATTGGCGTCACTATTGGAGTATATGGGTTTACGATAGGTATCTCGAAAACTAGAATAGCACCAAAAAACTAATAATTGTGGAGCGAGTAAGATATTTGTTCTAAAATGGAAAAAAAATTTGTTGATTTTTTTTTTATATTTTATTTTTTTTTTCTCGAAAAACTACGAATAGTACAGAAAATAACTAATTTCGTGGGAATACGGTGAAATATTGTTTCTAAATATACTAAAAAAAAATTTAAATTTTTTTGATAATTTTAAATTTTTCTTGAAAATACGATGGATACAAAAAATAATGACATTCGTGGAATCAGCGTAGAAAATGTTCTAAAAATTGCAAAAAATTTTTTGATTTTTTGGGCTATTTTATTTTTTTTCTCGGAAACTACGATAGACAAGAAAAAAAATAACATTCGTGGAATCACGAAGAAAATTGTTCTAAAAATGGCAAAAATTTTTTTGATTTTTGGGGCTATTTTATTTTTTTTCTGCAAAACTACGATAGCTACAAGAACACTAATATTCGTTGAATCAGCGTAAGATAATTGTCCTAAAAAAAAATGGCAATAAAATTTTTTTGATTTTTGGGGTATTTTATTTTTTTTCTCAAAAAACTAGCCTAGCAATCAAGAAAACTAATAAAATTGTTGGAATCAGCGTAAGTAATTGTTCTAAAAAGGGCAAAATTTTTTTGGATTTTTGGGGCTATTTTATTTTTTTTTCTCGAAAACTAGGATAGCTACAAGAAAATAACATTCGTGGAAACAACGTAAGAAAATTGTTCTAAAAATGGCAAAAAATTTTTTTGGGATTTTTGGGTATTTTATTTTTTTTTCAAAACTACTATAGGCAAAGAAGAAACTAATAAGACCCACGGAATCAGGGTCATTAATTTGTGTTCTAAAAATGAAAAAAAAAAATTTTTGCAATTTTGGATATTTATTTTTTTCTCTCGAAACTACGATAGCTACATAGAAACTGAATAAAATTCGTGGAATCAGCGTAAGAAAATTGTGTTATCTTGGCAAAAATTTTTTGATTTTTTGGGGGTATTTTTATTTTTTTTCTCAAACTACGATAGCTACAAGAAACTATAACATCGTGGATATCAGCGGTAAGATAAAATTGTTCTAAGAAAATGTAAAAAAAATATTTTTTAATTTTTTTTGGGATTTTTCTTTTTTTATCTCGAACAGCGGTAGCTACAAGAGAACTAATAACATTCGTGGAATCAGCGTAAAGAAATTGTTTAAAAAAGGAAAAAATTTTTTTGATTTTTGGGGTTCTTTATGTTCTTTCTCGAAACTAGATAGCTAACAAAGAAACTAATAACATGTCGTGAATCAGCGTAGAAAATTGTTCTAGTATGATGGAAATTTTGTTTTTGGGATTTTTTTGGGGTTATTTATGGGGTATTTTCGTCGAATACGTACGATAGCTAAATAGGAAACCTATTGTTTCTGGTCCATTTTTAAAACAATTTTTTTACCCTAGAATTTAATACACGTAAATGTTTTTTTTTGTAGCTATCGTAGTTTCTGAGAAAAAAATTAATACAATTTATCTTAAAAAAGTATTTTTTCATTTTTTAGAAACAAATTCACGTCATTAATAAATTGCTTCACTTTCGTTACCTTCCGTGATAAAAAATTACCTTCAAAATCTTTAACTACATTTGACCATAGTATGAATACAGTGCATTCAAGTAGAGTGATCGTCTGACGTTCGTTCCTTTAAATGTCGCACTAAGACAAATCGACGGTTAAAATGGAAAATCACAAACATAATTAAGACTTAAATTTTTTTGGAAATTATTTTCTCTGTGATTTCTTTAGATTTTACAGGGGCTTGTAGACCTTATGACTTATATAGTATCCGTTGCGACGTCGTACTGATATTGGTTGAAGGTGAAGTTATACTTAAAAGGTGTTTGGGATAAGTTAGAATCGTTTTTTCGATTCTTTCGAAAACGTCAGTGATAGTATATGTGAGCCTTACGAATCGCAAAAGCGGCTTGAACGCTTTTCAAATGCACTGTTTTTTAGTGTATAACTCGTTCACCGAGAATAGTGGACGTTTTTCAACGGGAATTGCATAGTAAGTCAAAGGTGTAGAGAGTGTTGAAAATCTTAAATTCAAGTTCCAAAGTTTCCCTCAATATCCTTTCTGTTTCAGTTTTTTTTTGCGAATTCGACTTAGACTCTTCGAGCTTATATTAGTGCCGATGGGCGTCATATAAGTACTGTCATAGTGGGTTGTAACGATGACCTCAATTACTTCGAAATGTAGTAAAATAAGAAACATTTCAGGAGTGAATATATAATTGGAGTTCTAAGAGTGAAATGGAATAAAAAATTTGACTTTTATGATATTTTAATTTCTTTTCGTCGAAAATAATCGCGAATATATATAATAACTTCTGTGAATCAGGTAAGAAGAATTTAGTCTAAAAAATGGAAAATATTATTTTTTGGATTTTTGGGGCTTCTTTTTTTTGTTTCTACAAACTTCGATAGGTTTAAGGAGAAAGCTAATAAACACATTCGTGGAATACGTAAAGAAAATTTGTTGCAGAGAATGGAAATAAAAATTTCTTTTGAATTTTTTTTGGATATTTTTTAATTTTTTTCTCGAAAAATCCAATAGGCTCAAGAAAACTAATAACATTTCGTGGGATTAGGTAAGAAGATTGGTGTGGCTGAAAATGGGCAAGAAAATTTTTTGATTGGTTTTTTGGGGCGTATTTTATTTTTTTCTCAAAAGCAAGCGAAAAATTACAAGAAAACTAGTAACATTCGTGGAATCAGCGTATGAAATGTGTAAAAAAAAAAAATTTTATTGATTTTTTGGATTATTTATTTTTTTCTATGTACCTACGATGGCTACAAGAAAACTAATAACATTCGTAGATGATATTCGCGTAAGAAGAATTGGTCAAAATGGCAAAGAATTTTTTGGAATTTTTGGGGGGTATTTATTTTTTTTTCTCGAAAACTAGATAGCTACAAGGAAAATAAATTTACGTAATCTAATAGTATAGACAAGTAATGGAAATAATTGTTTTGTTTTTTTGGGGCTATTTATTTTTTTTCTCGAAAACTACGATAGTAAAAAATCGAATACATCGTGGAATTCAGCGTAAGAAATTGTTTCTAAAAATGGCAAAAAATTTTTTTTGATTTTTGAGGCTATTTTTTTTATTTTTTTTCTCAATAAAACTACGATAGTACAAAAACTAATAAATTCGTGGTAACGTAGAAAAATTGTTCAAAAAATGGAAAAGAAATTTTGAATGTTTTTTGGATATTTATTTTTTTTTTCTGAACTATACGCAGGCTCTGGTTAATACATTCGTGGAATTCAGCGTAAGAAATTGTTGCTGAAAATGGCAAAAAATTTTTTTTTGGTTTTTTGGGCTATTTTATTTTTTTTTCTCAAAAGTACGAATAGCTACAAGAGATTGGCACGTTCATAAGATTGAGGCGTAGGCAAAGACTGACTGAGCCCTTGATAACTTCAGAGTAGATTTTTTTATTTGGATCATTTGTTTTTTTTTATCGAAAACTACGATAGCTTCAAGAAAAACTAATAACATTCGTGAATCAGCGTAAGAAAATTGTTTCTAAAATGGCAAAAAATTTTTTTGATTTGTTTGGGGGTATTTTTATTTTTTCTCAAAAACTACGATAGCTAAAAGAAAAATACTAATAACATCCGTGGAATCAGCGTAAGAAATTGTTCTAAAATGTAAAAAAAAAATTTCAGTTTTAAAGGGATATTTTATTTTTTTTTTCGAAACAGAAGAATTTCTAAATGAAGAAAATATAATGGTTGAACGATTCGGTACGACAATCGTCATTTAATGGCATAAAAATTTTTTTTGATTTTTTTGGGGTATTTTTTTTTTTCTCGAAAACTTCGATAGGTACAAGAAAAACTAATAACATTCGTGAATCAGCGTAAGATGTTGTCTGAAAATATGGAAATTTGTTTTTGTGATTTTTTTTTTGGTTATTATTTTATTTCTCTGACCACTACATAGGTAAAGGAAACTATTGTTTTTCATGTTTAAAACAATTTATTACGCTGATTCCAAAAAGGTTATTATTTTTTTTGTAGCTATCGTCGTTCTCCGGGATATAATAAATAACCAAGTGAAGTCAAAAAAATTTTTTTCCTTTTTAAGAAATATCTTAGCTGATTCGCACGATGTTTAGTTTCTTGTAAGGCTATCGTAGATTATTTCGAGTTTTTTGCGACTTAGATCGCTTACGACTTATATACTCGACGTTGTTCGGTTTGTTTGTTGTAATATTAAGTGTAGCCTAACGGAATTGCAAAAGCCGGCTGAACGCTTTTCAAATGCATTTTTAGTTTTAAACTCGCTTCAACTCGATATCGTGACGTTTCAACGGGATAATATGTCAGGTCCTAAGTGTGAAAATCTATATATAAGTATATTTAATATATATATATTTAGTATATATATATATGTATATATATTTATATTATATATATAATATTATATATATTATATATATATATATTTATATATATTATATATTATATTTAATATATTATATATATATAATATTATATATAATATTGTATTATATAGTATAAAATATAATATATATATATATATATTATATATATATATATATATATATATATATTATATATACATAGTATATAGTATATATATTATAGTGTATAGACTATTATTTATTTATTTTTTTTAAAAATTCATTTGTTTAGTTTATTCTAAAAAATAATTAACATAGAAAACGAATTTAAGGGTAACTAAATTAAAAAAAAATTAAATAAAATGTCGCGAATGATAGTCTTTCAAAGTGTTAATATATATATATATATATATAATATGATATATATATATATATATATTATATTATATATATATATATATATATATATATAATAATTTTATATATATATATATATATATATATATATATATTAATATATATATATTATATATATATATATAATTTATATATACTATATAATAACACACAAAAAGAAAAAAAGGAAGAAAGAATAAAAATTAAGATATTCCTTCTAAGACCTTCGACTTATACTTAATACGATTAGAATTACACTTAGACCTTCGGACTTAGCATTAGGTAACTTCGACTTAGCACTTTAGCCTTCGATTACACTGTAGACTTGACTTAGCACTTAGACTTGACTTAACACTTAGCTTCGAACCTTAAACACTTAGACCTTTCGATTACACTTAGACTTCGATTTAGTCATTAAGACTGCGACTTAACACTTTAGCCTCGAAAGCACTTAGACGCTTTCGACTAACACTTGACTTCGACTTAACACTTAACTTCGACTTAACACTTAGATTCGACTTAACGACTTAGACTTCGACTTACACATGTAGACGTTTCGACTTCGCGTGATTGCACGATGTTATTAGTTTTTCTTTATCTGTGGCTATCGTAGTTTTTTCGAGTTTTTTGCACTTAGACTTCGACTTATATAGTATGTTTTGTGTTCGTTTGTTCGTCTGACCGTTCGTTCGTTGTTTGTTGAACTAATATAGGTCGAAGGTCTAAGTGCAAATTAAAATAAATAATAATTTGACTTTTAAAATTTATTTGGAACTTATTTTCTCTGTGATTTTTTTAGATTAACACTTAGACTTGACTTATCAGTTCCCGCGTTGCGAGCCCGTCAGAATGGGGTTTTAAGGATAGTTTATTTCCAAAAAGGATGTTGCGCGATAAGTAGATCGTTTTTTCGATTCCGTTTGAAACGTCCTGATAGTAATAAGTGTCGCCTTACGGGAATCGCAAAAGCGGCTGAAGGCTTTTTCAATGCCACCTATTTTAGTGTATCAACTCGCTTCATCGATATGTGGACGTTTCAAGCGGAACTGAATGTATAAGTAAAGGTCAAGTGAAAATCTTAAAATCACAAAGGAAATATTTCCCCTAATTTTTTGTTCAAGATTTTTTTTTCGTGGATTTGCACTTAGAAACCTTCGATTATTTAGTGCCGAATGGGTCACTATAATGGTCATAGTGGGTTTAACGAGTAGGTATCTCGAAAACTAAGTAGCTCAAAAAACTAATAACATTCGTGGTATCCGTAAGAAAATTGTTCTAAATGAATAAAAAATTTGAAATTTTTGATATTTATTTTTTATCAAAGATACGATAGCTACAAGAAAACTATAACATTCGTGGAATCAGCGTAAGCAAATTGTTCTATAAAATGGAAATTTTTTTTTTGGATTTTTGGGCTTTTTATTTTTTTCTCAAACTAACGCATAAGCTACAGAAAACAAATAAATTAGTGAATCAGCGTAAGATAGATTGTTCTAGAAAATGGCAAATAATTTTTTTTATTTTTGGGGTATTTTATTTTTTTTCCTGCGAAAACTAATAGCTACAAGAAAACTATAACATTCGTGGAATCAGCGTAAAAAATTTGTTTAAAAAATGGAAAAAAATTTTTTGAGATTTTTTTTTGGGGCTATTTATTTTTTTCTTCAAAAACTACGATAGTTAACAAGAAAACTAATAAATTCTGAATCACGTAAGAAATTGTTTAAACAAATGACGAAAATTTTGATTTTTTTTTGATTTTTATTTTTTTTCTCGAACACTACGATAGCTACAAGAAACTAATAACATTCGTGGAATCCGCGTAAGAAAATTGTTCTGAAAAATGGAAAATTTTTTTTTGGTTTTTTTTGGGGTATTTTATTTTTTCTCAAAAGTACGATACTGCTACAAGAAAACTATATCATTCGTGGAATGCAGCCGTATGAAAATTGTTCTAAAACATGGAAAAAAAATTTTTATGAATTTTTTTTTGGGATATTTTAATTTTTTCTCGAAAACTACGATAGTAAAGAAAACTAATAAATTCGGGGTAATAAAGAAAATTGTTTTCTAAAATGGCAAAAAATTGTTTTTTGATTTTTGGGGGTATTTTATTTTTTTTCTCAAAAACTAGCGATAGCTACAAGAAAACTAATAACATTCAGCGTAAGAAATTTGATACTTTTTGCAAAATGTAGAAAATAATTTTTTTTATTTTTTGGATATTATTTATTTTTTTCTCGAAAACTACTTTTACAGAAAACTAATAAAACATTCGTGGAATCAGCGTAAGAAAATTGTTGCTAAAATGGCAAAAAATTTTTTTGAATTTTTGGGTTTTTTTTTTTTTTTTTTCGAAAACACGTATAGGCTACAAAAACTAATAATTCGTGGAATCAGCGGTAAGATAGTTGTTCGAAAATATGAATTTGTTTGGGATTTTGTTTGGTTATTATTTATTTTCTCGAAAATATACGATGGAACAAGGAAACTATTGTTTTTCCAATTTTTAATTATCTTTGACTAAATTAAAATTAATCCAACAAAGGTTTTATTTTTTACATAGAAATGGTGAATTTCGAGATAAAAAATATATAATTCAGCATGAAAGAAAATTTATTCTTACCTGTTAGAACAAATATCTTACGTGATTCCAGATGTTATTAGTTTTCTTGTAGCATAGTAGTTTGCGAGTTTTTTTTGCACTTAGACTTCCGATTATATCTCCTGACGCGTTCGTTCGTTGTTTGTTGATACTACCATATATCGTATGTCCCTACGGAATCGAGAAAAGCGGCTGAACGCTTCAATGCACTTTTTTAGTGTTTAAACTGCTATCGCTTAGTGACGTTTCAAAGTGGATACTAATTGTCAAAGGTTTTAAGGTGGCAAATCTTATAATATATATATATATTATATATATATAATATTATATTTTATATATATTATAATATATAATATATATAGTATGTATAGTTATATATATATATATATAAATTAATATTATATTATATATAATTAATATATATATATATTATATATATTAGTGTATTAGATATATTTATTTAATTTTTTTTTAAAAAAGAAATCATATCTGGAAATTATCTTATTAATTAACCATAGAAACTGATTTAAGGGTGACTAAATTAAAAAAATTAAATAAGATGCGCGAATGAATAGGTAAAGCAAGTGTTAAATATATATATTAAAAAAATATAATTATTGAATATAATATATATATATATTATATATAATATATATATATATATATTTATTATATTATATTAATATATAATTATATAATAGTATAAACAAACGAACAACAAGAAAAAGAATCAAAAAATCTAAGATATTCCCTCTTTTAGACTCGGACTTATACTTAAACTTGCTTAGCACTTAGCTTCGACTTAGCCGTTAGACTTCGACTTAGACTTAGACTTTCGACTTATATTAGACTTCGACTTAGCACTTAGACTTCGACTTAGCACTTAGACTTCGACTTATACTTAGAACTTCGACTTAACACTTAGACCATCGACTTAACACTTAGACTTCGCACTTAGACCTTTGACTTATACTTAGACCTTCGACTTAGTCACTTAACTTCGACTTATAAAACTAGACTTCAGCTTAGGCATTAGACGATTCGATGTATAGTTAGACTCGACCTATAAGTTCCTTTCGAAACGATAATATGTGGGTTTGACGAATCGCTCAATAAATCCGCGACTTTTCGAGGCGGAAGAGTAAAGAAAATTATATATAAAAAACAAACAACAAAAAAGAATTTGTCTAAAAAGAAAAAAAAAATTTTGAATTTTTGGATATTTAATTTTTTTTCTCGAAAACTAGATAGCTAAATAGAAACTATATCACATTGCGTTGAATCAGGTAAAGAAAATTGTTCTAAAATGGCAAAAAAATTTTTTTTTTTTTTGGATTTTTTGGGCTATTTTTTTTTTTCTGAAAACTTGAAGCTTACAAGAAAAAAAGTAAAGGGCCGGGGAAATCAGCGTAAGAAAATTATTCTAAAAAATGGCAAATTTTTTTTTGATTTTTTGGGGTATTTTTATATTTTTTCTCAAACGATCACCATGGCACAGAAAAAATTCGTGGAATCAGCGTTAGATAATTGTTCTAAAAATGGCAAATTTTTTTTTGATTTTTTGGGGCTATTTTATTTTTTTTCTTAGAAACGTAAGATAAAAAAGGAAAATAATAACATAGATCAGGTGCAAATATTCCTGGGAAGACCCCATTTGCATTTTAACAGAATGACAAAAAAGAATTTTTTTTTTATTCTTTTTGGTAATTAAATGAAAATTGTGAAATAACTACGATAGCTAACAAGAAAATAATAGACATTCGTGGTCAGCGTAAGATAATGGTTTCCTGAAAATGGCAAAAAATTTTTGATTTGGGCATATTTTAGTTTTTTTCTCGAAAACTAAGATAGCTACAAGGAAACTTTTTTTTCCATTTTTAAACAAGCATTTCCTTACCTGTGATTCAAAGTTAGGGTATTATCTTTTTGTATGGTAAAATTAGTTTTGAAAATACTCTTACATTAATTTTACCAATATGGATAAGTTTGAATAATTTTATTAAAAATATTTTTAACGCAGCCACTACGATTTTTTTTATCTCTTTACTTATAGGTATTTTGAAATTTACTAATTTGTAATTAACAGACGTATATTTAGTATGATTTTTAGTCCGTTTTGTGTCTTTGTTTTCGTATTTTCGGTTTCGTGTTTTGTTGATTTCTAGTTTATAGTGAAGGTTAAGTGCAATTCCCGAAAATATTTCGACCTAATTTTTGGGAACTTATTTTCTCTGTATTTTTAGATTTTCACACTGTTTGACTTATATCGTTCCGTTGAATACGTACTATACTGGGGTTGAGTGATCAGTTATAACCTTAAAAGTTGTTGCGCGATCTTTTCCATCGGTTTTTTTTCATTTTTTTCATATCTTCTCCTGTCTTGCTCATAATCTTATATTCTTCCGCGTACTTGCTGCGTACATTGTTTCTTAGCTCAGATATCGTTCTACCTACCCGAGAATAAATTCGATTGCAAAGTTTGCACTTTGTGATGTCATTGAATACAATATTGAAATAATACCAAAATACACTGGACGAGGATGCTATTACACAACTGATTCAACAGTTTTCGCAAAAAAGTTCGATAACTATCGTATATACTAACATGTACAAATCTATCATTTTACTAAAGTCAGTAGAATGTTAAGACTTCGAGTGTGACATAAGTTACTGCCATGACCTCAAGTCGGTATGAGTCAACTCAGAATTCTGATCAACAGATCACAAAATCGGATTCATTTTTTAACAAGTTACAACGAACAGCTCTATATTCTCATTTGAATGTGTCCGCATGTGAATGCAAGTACCCATTTTTTTTATATTCGCGAACATGAATATGTATGCGAATATTGAAAAACAGGCGATTATCCGCATTTGCGAATGCGAATGTGAATATTCGGTCCATCCTTAATATAACAAGTACTCATAAAAATACTGTTACATTGTACAAATAGTGGTGTCGTCGAATATAATCAAATAAGGAGTTCTATTTAATATCTATACGTTATAATCTACAACCATTATTAATGCAAAAAATACAACGGTCATTCAAAAATGACCTCCTTTTGCTTTAACGCATGCCTTAAGTCTGTTGGGCCAGTCGTCCATTGCAGTAAGTAAGACCTCCATGTAAGTATGACCTCCCTGACCCCCATCAGAAAGTTCTTCACCACACCCGTTAGAGCTAGCTTAAGCAACAAATATTGGGGTGACTTTTTGAGCAGGTCCCCCTCCTTGAATAGGGGCTATGCCTGTGAGGTGTGAACTTTATATATATATATATATATATATAGTAAATATATATATATATATATCTATATGTTATATATATATATATATATATATATATATATATATATATATATATATATATATATATATATATATATATATGCTTAAAGCTCCCATAATTTGCAATCCAAAGAGTTAAGACTGGGGTTGCCAAACGACCGTCAGGAAATGGTGGGAACTTTGTCCCTGAGTCAAGCTTGAGTAGACCTTGCTCTATGTGATGGAGCTGAATACTCTTGAAATGTTCCTGGTTCATTTTGGAAGAGGGTCTGACCTAGTGATTTTACCACATATTCCAGAACGATTTGCTGGTACACAGTTCTCAAGATTTTAACACCCTTTTCACAAAAAAAAAAGGATGTTTGTGACCCCATTGTGATTCACCCCTACCAAACCATCACAGAAGCCGGATGATAACCTCTTTGGATACCTGGTACTAGTTTTGCTACTTCCTTAGATGATGTAGCATAAGCCCTATCGTTTTGCTTGTTTAAACATTCTTGTGCGGCAAAAATATTTCGTCTGTAAAGAGATTATTTTCGGTGGCGATCATGCGCGTACTCAGACAACAGGTGTTTAAATTTTTCTCATCTGCCTTTCTTTAGGACTTCCGTGAGTAAATGTCCTCTGCGTCTTTGTAACCCCTTTAACCTCAGGTTCTTTATGACGAATCGCAACATGGAATTCTTAGGTTTTTTTTTTTTATAGGTTATCACCACTCATGGGAAGAGCCTTTTTCAAGGAGAGGGCATATTTTGTTTACGAAGAAGATTTCGCATAATTTGTGACTTTACAGCTTTGACAGCCTGCGGTGTCCTGGCCTACCAGATCTAAGGTGGTCTTTCACATTACCATTGTTCTTGTCTATAGTTTATGGCACGATACACAAACATACGGTCAATACCTGGCGGCTGCAGAGTATTGAAAATAGTACTCTTTTCTATGCCACATTTGTATAACGCTATAACTCTCAAACTATTATCCTATAGCTTTAACCTTCGTTCTTTCTAAAGTTTTCGAATTTTCCTTTAAAAGAAGATTTGGAAGTATTCTAATTCTTCTAATCTTAACTCTGATCACCAGTATAGCTTTCATAAGGAACGCTCTTCTGGTTATCTTCATTCTCTTCTCTCTGATTCCTGGTCCTGTACTCTTTGGCACTCTGTGAATTCTTTGCTGTGGCGCTAAATTTGGAAATCAAGCTTTGATTTCCAAATTTCTTTCTTTCGAAATCTATCCTTCTCTCTGATTTCCTTTCCGGTCGTTCACTGATTTCCTTTCCGGTCGTTCATTGATTTCCTTTCCGGTCGTTCACTGATTTCCTTTCCGGTCGTTCATTGATTTCCTTTCCGGTCGTTCACTGATTTCCTTTCCGGTAGTTCTATAACATCTGACGTTTTTCTTTTAAATTCATTAACAGTGGTGGTGTTCCTCAAGGTTCTGTCCTATCCTCAGCTCTTTTTCTACTTTTTGCTAATGACCTTCTCTTTATCACTTCGTTTCCTATCCACTCTAATGCCGACGTCTCCACCCTTCATTATTCTTCAAATCTGAAAGGATAACCACTCGATAGCAATTAGTCGATGCTAGGATCGAGGATGGCCCTGGAACACCTAACCTCTAATCTTTTCCATATCTCTATAATTGAGGACAAAAAAATTGGTAGTTTCCAATGCCTCAAAAACACAATTCCTTCATCTATCTACTCTACATAAACTTCCACAGAACTAAAATACCTTTTTCGAGAGCACACAGATCAAACCTTCCTATATTCTTAATATTCTTAGTGTTTTTCTTTCTCGTGGTCTTAATTGGTAGGATCACATATTTCTCTCTCTAAACAAGGCCCCTTAGGAACTACTTCTCACCGTCTAATTTATCTGCTTGTCTGTATGTGGGTGTTGTGGGTCTTTGTATGGAGCAAGCATCACACGCTGCTTCTTGATATGTTGCAGTCTAAGGCTTTTTGACTAGTCAACTCTAATATTCTCACTAACTCTCTCAAATCTCTTTTTACCCGTTAAACTGTTTGCAACAAACCTCTTATATTAAAGCTATTACTCAATGGACGCTACTCTTTTAAACTCTATAGTAGTATACCACCAAATTTGAAGGGTATTTCTACGAGTCCTCTTTCATACACCGTCTTGCCCCTTTCTATTTCTAATTCTCCGAACCCAGACTTATCCGCTATGCTCAATCATATATGTACTGTAAAACACTGGTTATGCCTGGAACACACTTCCGTTATTTATTTTCCGAACTTCCATTGCTTTAAACACTTT
Source organism: Trachelipus rathkii (assembly GCA_015478945.1). Taxonomy (NCBI): domain Eukaryota; kingdom Metazoa; phylum Arthropoda; class Malacostraca; order Isopoda; family Trachelipodidae; genus Trachelipus; species Trachelipus rathkii. The sequence goes on along the minus strand of JABUQX010110009.1, from coordinate 40,270 downwards.
GAAAAGCTGTGTATAAGGACATGTAGTCCATCGATTTGGCCTTAGATTCGAGGTTTTCCCCCAACTCAGTTGGAATTTAGTAGCCCCTAGCTTTGGCCCACCTGAGGATATATATATATATATATATATATATATATATATATATTTTTGTCTAAACTATAAAATATATATATATATATATATATATATATATATATATATATATATATATATATATATATATATATATATATATATATATATATATACAGTATGTATATATATATATATATATATATATATATATATATATATATATATATATATATATATATATATATATATATTTATATATATATATATATATATATATATATATATAGGTCAAACGAGTGTGAGGTTGATATAGTTGAATAAAATAACAAGTGCTTAGGAAATCTGGAAAATGAAAGAAAGTATGATTGATTAAATATAGATATTTAGAAACCACTGAATATCGTTTATAGATATATATATATATATATATATATATATATATATATATATATATATATATATATATATATATATATATATATATATATATATATATTGGGGAAGAGGGAGTAAGCTACTACAGGGTAGGGTTGGTCGACACACCATAGCAGTGCGGTGCGGTGCGATCAGTGGTGCGGTGCAGTTCGGTGCTGGGTGGTGAGGTGCGGGGCGGTGCGGTGCGGGGCGGGGCGGAGAGGTGCGGACAAATTTCAGGGTCCGAGTGCTGTGCGAGGTTCTTATCAATTATAACGAAACCAGAAAAATTTTATGAAACTTGTATGAATGGTTTGAAAAGACCTTTAGACAGTGAAAAAAAAACCGTAGAATTACCCGTGAAAAAAGTTATAATGTCTCTTAATTTCATATTTATTACATTGGTCTATTGATGTTCTTATCAATAAGAGCGACACCAGCCGATTTTCATGAAACATGTGAAATGTTTTAATGAACTGTAATGAAAGAAAAATTTAAAATTTTATTAAACATTTAAAATTAAATTCTACTATTAGATGCTCCTTTTTATTTATTTTTTATAAACCTATGGTTTTGATGAAGTAATTTATTATTAACTCGCTACTCATGGGTGGGGGTATAAGGATGGCGAAGTTCCCCGTAGAAAAATGTTAGTGTGACATGCATTTGTATTATTTATCTAGTCTTTTTATCTGTTTTTCTTTGTCTAAAGCTTATTTTCCTACAAGTTTCATGAGATTCGGCTTGCTTCATTCGACTGGTTTACGACCACCTCATGATAGAGTGTGGTGCGATACGGTTGGGTGAAGAAAAAAATTGTTGTTCTCAGCCAACCCTGTCACGAGTGTCACACAGATAAGGTGTTAGAATGGCATTTGCCGTGCCTCTACATATGGCATATGACAAAATCATCTTTCTCTGTTGTAAGAAGCTTAGGTACATACGTGCTCTCTTCCACGCATGAGGTAATAGCGAGAATTAATTTGCTTAAATTTAAAAGAATTTTATATCTCTTCATTCTTTCCCAAATTTATATAATAAATGTGTACGCGTTTTGGGTTTATCATTTCCACTTACTAGGATAAAGTTTTTGCACATTTGACCTTCAAGAAGTTATTATATTTTTATGATACAGACTTTTTATTTAAATTGAGAGAAGAAAAAAAAAAAAGAACAATTTTCATAGGAGAGTGAAATTTATCAGAAAATGTGAAATGGGGATCATTTACATAAACGGGAGGGAATAAGTTGCTGTTACACCAAAAAACTTTCCCCAAAGGAATTTTAATGTTTTTCACTTGAAGTGATATAGTAGCTAAAAATAGCGTAATCATTATGAATGTTTAAAAAATATTAGGTCAATTCGTCAGTAAAGAATTTCATAAATATATATATATATATATATATATATATATATATATATATATATATATATATATATATATATATATATATATATATATATATATATATATATATATATATATTATATATTATATATATATATATATATATATATATACATATATATATATATATATATATATATTATATATATATATATATAAATATATATTAATAATATATAAAAATATATATATATATATATATATATATATATATATATATATATATATATATATATATATATATATATATATATATATATATATATATATATATATATATATATATATATATATATATATATATATATATATATATAAACCACCCCTATCCAACACCTGCAAGAAGAAACAAAAATCCTACCAATTCTGGACCATCTGGATATGATAGGAACCCAATTTTAAGCCATGACTCTCGACCCCTCTGACCCTTGTCATAACTACTTACAAGAACACACAAACATCGCTTAAACTCCCCTCCTTCAGCCCTCTATTATGAGTGAATTCTATAGAACCATCCCCTCCTAAAAATAATCTTCTATCAAACATATTCATACACATTTCCCACAACGTTACCTCAACAACTGCCCAACAAATAGCCTCATTAACCCTTCACCCCCCCCCCCGATATATATAATACATGTGTAGAATACAAAACAGACTCCCACGAAAGATACAGATCTCCCTTTCCAGACTGAGATCCGGGCATCACCCAGACCTTCAAGAATATAAACATAGATTTCAACCTCAACAAACTCTATCCAAACTCTGCCAAAGATACTTAACAGAGCCTGAAACTGTTGAACATCTACTTCTGAGGTGCCTCATTCACACTCCCTATAGAACACAACATCAGATCATCTCCCTAAGAGACCTGTGTCTTCGCCCGGTGGAGGTTGCTAGGTTTCTGGAAATGCTTGGGCTCCTATATTGCTTGAACAATAAATATATTATATATAGTATATATATATATATATATATATATATATATATATATATATATATATATATATATATATATATATATATATATATTTTTTTTATTTATATATAGAAATATATATATATATATATATATATATATATATATATATATATATATATATATATATATATATATATATATATATATATATATATATATATATATATATATATATATAAAAATATGCTGTCATATGTAATACAGAATTTATAGAAAGAAGTATGATGAAAACACGTTATTTTCTCTCAGGTTAAAATCCGCACTTTCTGATAATGTGTGTCATAACTGCAATTTTAATTTGGTAACTGACATTGTTATATTTTGCTACAAACTATTCGTCAAACTGATCGTCGCCAAAAGCTGACCCGTCATTATTGAATAATTCTTCAAGTTATTCTTTAAAAACATTTTATTACTCTCTCTCTCTCTCTCTCTCTCTCTCTCTCTCTCTCTCTCTCTCTCTCTCTCTCTCTCTCTCTCTCTCTCTCTCTCTCTCTCTCTCTCTCTCTCTCTCTCTCTCTCTCTCTCTCTCTCTCTCTCTCTCTCTCTCTCATTTCTTACAGTTGCACATTCTCCAGTTACATTAATTATCCTAAAAAAAAGAAACATTTTCTTTTTACTACTTAGACCAAAAATACTCTACTAGACTAAATCAAATGAACTGATTTCAAATCTGAGCTCAATACTGACGTAGCATATTAGATTTTTGAGTTGTTGTATTATTTCATTATTTTTACAACGCACACGGGTCGAAGGGGAGGGGGTGTAGAGGGTAGAACCCACCATAATCATGTTTGTGTGCTATGCATTCATTTCGTACTAAAAGGTAATATATATGTTATTTCCTAACGATCTAGCAAATTTTAAAAAAAAAATTAAAAAATCTATTAAAACTGATCATATATATATATATATATATATATATATATATATATATAAATAGTATATATATATATATATATATATATATATATATATATATATATATATATATATTTATATATATATATATATATATATATATATATATATATATATATATAATATATATATATATATATATATATATATATATATATATATATATATATATATATATTTATCTAAATATATATATATTCGGGACGAGCGCTTGAGACTTCCCTTTAGTAAACTAGGCTGCAAAGGTTCAAAAAAAAAAAAAAAATATCCCTGTGTGCGGGGGAGAAAGAATTGCCCACATCGTATGTCCTGCGTGTCGTAGAAGTCGACTAAGGGGCGGTGGTAGTTGGTTGGCTGCCCACTACCACCTTTATCTCTTTGCTAGGAATGCTGATGCATGCCCGGAGATGGTCAGATCGCCGTAAACGACCTTCTAATTTTCGGCGAAATTGTATCGAATCGTATGGGTACATGGAATGTCAGAGGAATAAATGTTGAGGAGAAGAGGAGAGAGGTGATGGATGTATTTAGAAAGGGCAAATTTGATTTGCTCGCTGTGACTGAAACAAAGATGAAAGGAAACGGTGAAATTGAGTGGTGTGGTGTGAAATGTGTACGTGCTGGTGTGGAAGAGAATGAGAGAGGGAGAGAATGAGTTGCAATTTTGATGAGTGACCTGTGGTACAAAGCTATGGTAGACCTTTGTGTGTGTGAGTCCTAGAATTCTAATGGTTAAATTTAAGTTTGAAAGGCCAAGGTATGTGGTTGTGACGTATGGTCCATCTGAGGGAAACGTTAAAGAGAGTACGTATTTTGGGATAATCTGAATGATATGTTGGATGGGGTGGTAGGAGCCTCAGATTGATAGTGTTGGGGACCTGAATGGTTGGATAGTGATCAAAAAAAGGATGGTATAAGAGGTGGCTTTGGGTGGCGGGAGAAATGAGAATGGTAGGAAGGTGATTGATTTTCAGAAGAGAGAGGTATGTGTGTAAGTAATACTTTCTTTTAAACACAAGAGTATCCATAAGTATACTAGAGTTGGTAGGTAGAGATGGTATCGAAGTGAAAAGTATGATTGATTAAAGCAGGAGAAGGAGATGTTTATGTGTGATGTTAAATCAGTGAGGGGTTTAGGAATGGGATTATCGGATCATTATGTTGTTCTATGTAAAATTAAGTTAGTGGGGGCTTGGATGGAGAGGAAGGTGATAAGAAAGGAAGTAGTAAAATTAAGAGTGAGAAGTTAAGTGAGCAAGACAATAATGATAAGTATGTAAGAGCGCTCGCTAGTAAATCGGTTGAATGTGAACAAGTTGATACTGAACAAATCTGGGGGCAAATGAAGGAAGCAATTGTTAGTAGTGCAAAGGAAGTGTGGGGATGTGCTAAAGTAGGAAGTAAGAATGTTAACAGCGAATGGTGGAATGAAGAGGTGATGAAAGCGGTTAAAAGTAAAAAGAAGCGTGGTTGAATGTACTAAAAGCAAATGATGAAGTTTCAAAAGAAAGATGCTTGGAATTATATAAGGAGGAAAAAGAAATACTAAAAGTTGTATACGTAGGAGAAAACAAGAGGTAAATGAACAGTTTGGAAGGAGGATGAATGGGGACACATATAAATAGGAAGCTCTGGAAGGAAGCGCAAAGGTTAAGAATGAGAATAAGGGGAATCTGCTCAGAATAATGAATAGGATGGTGCTTTTGTAACTGATGAAATGGATGTGAAGGAAGTGTAGAACACTCGAAAATCTGCACAATATTTACAGTAATGATGAGGTGTTAGTGAGTGTGGGTTTGATGGTGCAAGAAGGAATAGGTATTTTGGGGATGAGGTTATTAGTAAGGAGGAGATGGGTAGAGTGAAGAAAGTTGAAGAATGGTAAATCTGCAGGTATAGATGAAATTACTGGTCAAATGATCAAGAACGGAGGCGAGATGGTGATTGATTGGATTTTATAAGTTGTGTAACAAAGCTTTTATGGAGGATATAGTTAAAGTGATTGGAGGAGGGCGGTAATAGTACCCTTGTATATGTGGAGAAAAGGGGAACTGTAGAAATTATAGGGAATAAGTTTATTGAGGTTGTAGGAATGAAGATATGCTGGCATTTTGGTCGAAAGAGTGTCGAGTGACTGAAGGACTGATTGGTGAAGAACAAGGTGCGTTTAGGAGTGGTAGAGGATGTATGGATCAAACTTACATTTAAATAAATGATTGAGAAAATGAGGGAGAAGAAGCATAAATTGGTATTTAGGTTATGGATTTGCAACAGGCGTATGATGGTATTAGCTGGTATTAGTGATATATGGTGTTGGTGGTAGGCTTGAATGAATCAAAGTATGTATGACGAAGGTGAAGCGTGTGTGAATAAATGGTGTCAATGGATTGGTTTAGGATTAATAGCGAGTGAGACAGGGTTGTGTTATGTCTCCTGGTTATTCAATTTGTATGTATGGGTTATGAAAGAATTCGAGGTGGGGATGGCAGGAAATGGTGTTAGAATGATGGAGAATGGAGATGAGTGGAGGTGCCCTACCTATTATATGCGGATGATTTGGTCTCTGTGTTATGAATCTGAAGAGAGTTTGAGAGGACTGTTAGAGAGATTTGGCAGGTATGTAAAAGGAGGAAGTAAACGTAGATAAGAGTAAGGTTATGGTTGTGAGTGAGGACAGTCCTCGGTGTGAAGTTATGTTAGATGGTGAGCAGCTGGAGCAACTGTCTGAGTTTAAATATTTAGGGTATGTGTTAGACGAGAAGGAATGGATGAGGTAGAGTGTAGTAGGAAAGTTGGGGACAGGAAGTTGGCTGGTTAAATTAAATCGTTGGTGAATGTAAAGGGACTAAGTCTGAGTGCGGGTTCTGCATGAGTGTATGTTGTTGCCTGTGTTAGTGAGGACTATGGTCTGGAATAAAAAGTATAGATCTAAAGTTCAATGTGTTCAGATGGACAATCTTAGGGCATGCTAGGTGAGAAGAATTGATAAAATGAGGAATGAACGTATCAGAGAGTTGTGTGGTGTGAAGAAAGGGGTAAATGAGAGAATAAATGAAAGTATGTTGAGATGGTTTGGTCATGTGGAAAGGATGAATGATAGTCGGTTGGTTGAGTGGATTATATGGTGAGTGTGTTGGGAACTGACCGGCTGGGGAGACCGAAGAGAAAGTGGACGGAGTCGGTGAACGAATGTCTGAAGCGGGAGAAATGTGAGTTTGGCAGTAGCGAGAAAAAGGTGCATGATAGGAGAATGGCGGGGTTTTGTATGGGGGCATGGTTGTGGCCCACCTGGGCCAAGGGATGAACCCCTACATTGACGATTTATCATAGTGAGGGCCCGTCGCGGTCCATGAAGCTCTAGGGTGGATTTTCTGTCTGTGACGAGTTTTCACTAATTAATGGTACAGAGGGGGCGGTAAGGCTGGGCTTTCTTTTCGACTTTTGTCATATTCTACTGCTTTTCTTTTCCGATGCTTGTAGCGCACCTTACTCCCAGTCTTGGGAAGAAGAACAAAGAAATTAACCAGAGAATGCAAACATTTGAGGAATATAAATATATATATATATATATATATATATATATATATATATATATATATATATATATATATATATATATATATATATATATATATATATATATATATATATATATATATATATATATTATCATCTTCCCTTATCCCCAGATTGGGGGTGAGGTGCGTAGAATACACCGGAAAAGAAAAGTAGTAGAAGAACATGACCCAAATCGAAAAGAAAGCCCCCTTTTACCTTCCCCTTTATACCATTAAGTGGGAACTCGTCGTAGTCATAAAATCCACCCTGGAGGTTTACGAGACCGCGACGGACGCTCACTGTGGTATCTCGTCAATGTGGGGTTTATACCCAACCATACCTCCCTCACAAAACCTCGCCATTCACTCCTGCTATGCACCTTTCTTCTCACCTCTGCCAAACTCACATTCC
>JABUQX010110009.1:17500-20000 GCA_015478945.1 Trachelipus rathkii | reverse complement strand
TAAATAGTAACAAGAGAACTTTTTGTTTAGATTCTTTGACAAATGATATATTAAAAGGCATTTATTCATTTAAAAAGGCACTTTTAACTACTTTTAATTGATTTTCGACATGTTGCCAGATTTATGTTTCTCTCTAGTATTTGGTTTCACTTTTTCTTTTACTTTCTCCCTTACTTCACTTGAATAAGGATGTTTGGTTATGACATCGAAAGCTCGTGAATTTTAATTAGGTCTATTAATAATCTTTTTTTTTTTTTTACAGTTGTCACCACCACTCACGGGCAGAGCCCTATTCAGGAAGGGGGTGTTGCACGCTAAAATTGCATCCGCTAGCGTAAATTAAGCAGATGAGCACAGACGCAGGCTTTAAAGTGAGGGAGATTAAATTCAGCAGGAAACACAGAAGATGGAAGAGAATTCCACAGAAACAGATGTGCAGGAAAGAAGGAAGCACCGCAGTGAACTAGCCTGGAGTTAACTACATCAACACAAAACTTGTGCGCAGACACAGCACCCCTTGTGCTACGAGTGAGTCCTAAAGGTGGTGGTAGGCGAGTGGTAAGTTCCCTCGAACACCTGCCGCTGCGGTACTATTAAGAAAAGAGATAAAGTACCAACATCGCGCCGCAAAGATAGAGGGTCAAGTGAACTGGAAAGTACAGAACAGTTTATAAGCTTTTTGGCTTTTGACCTCACCCCTGTCCAAAAGGCGGGTGAAACCAGAGCCCCCCCCCCCCCCCAGATATGAGAACAGTACTCCATACAAGGGCGGATGAGGACCCCTTGTTATATAGCTGGAGCAACTGAGAAAGGAAAAAAAGTCTCGGCAGTCTAAACCAAGTAACCCCAGTTTTTCTTGAGCCGGCCCTTACAACCGTTGTTGAGTGAGGTTTCCAAGACATTTTTTTGTTATGTTAAGGCCAGAATGTTTATATTGTCAACAGAGAGACGAGAGAACCATCGAAAGAGATAGGGAAAGTTAGAAGGGTTTTAGAGTAGGGAGATTTGTAAGAAAGTTGAGTTTTAAAGAATGAAATGTCACAGGTTGGACGACCCACCGAAATTCTATCCAATCAACGAGAATAGAATCGAAAAGATTAAGACGAGAGGGCCATTCTAGAAGTAAAAGAGGAGCAGAATTGAATGAGTTGAAGAATGAAGGGTCGATCCATCGGCATATGAGTGGATAAAGTTAGTATGTGCAGTAAGAAGATTCATTAATGAAAAGTTACAGATTAAAGTAGAGAGATATTTGACAGAACCCTGAGAACACCACTATTGACAGAAAAAGAAGAATAAGTCGCTCCATTCAACCACATCCGATATTGAGCGACTTGAAAGAAAGCTAGAATAAGTAAGCAAAGAGAAGGAGGAAACCCAAAGGAGGGGACTTGTGAGCCAGTGACGCGTGCCATACCGGTCAAATTTTGGATATGCAAGCGCCACCACCCAAGTCTCCCCGGTAGTCCTAAGGGCAGAAAGAAAAACCCATAAAAATCGGTTAAAATAGGAAAGTATATCACTAGTAGGACCTCGAACGCCGAAAGCCGTACTGGCGATCAAGAAAGAAGAGAATGAGATTCAAGATGTAAGAAAGGAGAGTTAAGAAGGGTTTCAAAAATCTTATAGAATACAGTGAGAGCTATAGGGCGATAGTTAGGAAGGAATCAGAGCCGCTTCCTTTTTTTCGGAATAGTTGGACATGTGCGTGCTTCCAACCACTGAGGGAAAGTGATTAGTATTGAGGACATAGAGATATAGATTAACGAGGGAGGGGGGCCAGCGCGGAAAGCACCTCCCTAAAACTCGGGGAGGGGATGCCATCCGGGCACCCGCCTTCCTAACGTTCATAGACTTCAGGAGCCCATGGACCCGATCAAATGTAATTCACAGCAAAGACATAGGACACCTGAGAGGAGAAGGGAAGGGGAGGATGCCAGAATCGTCAGGGTATAAGTTAGAGGGGAAAAATAGGAAGACCGAAGAAGATTGGCCTTTTCAGTTGGAGAGTTAGAACAGAGCCATCAGATCGAATAAAAGGAGGAAAGGATGATTTACAGAAAGTGTTAGAGATGTTTTTGGCAAGAGGCCAGAAATATTGTCAGTAGGAGAACCAGGGAGGTTAGCGCACTTCGTTTGATGAAAGCCCGCTTTGCTCGTTTCGAAGAGATCCCTGCGCAACGATTGCTAAGCTGAATGAAAATTAGCGAGGAGTGATAGGAGAACGAGAATTTTGTCCACCCCGATAGCGCTGCTCTCTAGCCTGAATGGGCAGAGAACAGGCATGAGGAGAGAAATATTTAGTCGAAGAAGAATGAACATGCTCATCCCTCAACGATTGCCGAGCTTCCATCTTAATCGGGCAGAACCGAAGCGGTCCACGAGAGTCAAAGTAGTCATTCCAATTATAGTTAGCGTAGAAGCACCGCAAGGCCCCCCAATCGGCCCAATCAAAGTGCGAGACAAACGGCCTTAGGAGGATGGAGCTGTTGGAGAGAAA
>JABUQX010110009.1:0-7500 GCA_015478945.1 Trachelipus rathkii | reverse complement strand
ATTACCTTCCTATACCCTCTATACACTTCCATGACTATTGATCTATTGAATCTATTGCATCTAGTTGATTCAAGTTCATATTTGTATAACATAAACAAAACTGTTATTTATTTTGTTTTGCTTCTTTAAACACAATATGTTTTTACTATAAAAATGATTTATTTTGTTTAATTTTTTTAAAGATTTTGTTTTCACGAAATATTTTATCTTTTTTAGTTTTATAACTTAAAGAAAATTTGCATACTTTACATACCCTAAAGCGGGAAATCAGTAAATCAGTAAATCAAACTGCCCCCATACCCTCCTACCCTTCCGTGATCTATTGATCTATTGGGCTATTGATCTTTATTGATCTATGATTCAAGTATCATTTTGGTTAAACATAACACAAAAAAACTTTTATTTTATTTTGTTTTGTCTGATTTAAACATTAGGTTTTTACTTTTACATTTTTTGTCGTAGGTTTTACTTAGATCTGTTCTAAAGATTTTAGTTTTTACTAAAAAAAATTTATTCTTTTTATGTTTATAACTTTAAAAAATTGCATTTTTACATACTTAAAGCAGTAAATCAGTAAATCAGTAATTCCAACTGACCTCACTACCCTCCCTTACCCTTCCATGATCTATTTGATCTATTGATCTAGATCTATTGATTCAAGTCATATTTTGTATTAACATAACATAAAAACGTTTATTTATTTTGTTTTGTTTCTGTAAATATTTTGTTTTAAGTAAAAATTTATTCTTTTTATGTATATAACTTAAAAAAATTGTGTTTTTACACCATCTAAAGCAGTAAATTAGTAAACCAGTAAATCAAACTGTATCCAGCCACCCTCATACCCTTCTGCGACCTAATTGATCTATTGATCTATTGATCTTATTGATTCAAGGTCATATTTGTATAACATAACACAAAAACTTTTATTTATTTTGTTTGGTTCTTTAAATATTTTGTTTTAACTAAAAAATTTATTCTTTTTATGGTTTATAACTTAAAAAAATTTGTGTTTACATACCCTAAAGCAGTAAATCCAGTAAATCAGTAATTCATACTACCCTCCATCCACCCTCCTATCCATCAGTGATCTATCGATCTATTGAACTATTGATCTATGATTCAAGTCAATATTATGGATATCATTTTGTCATAAATATTGAAATATGGCATTGAAAAAATAAGTTCGCCATGAATAAATTTTATATTTATTGCCACATTTTATTACATTAGAATTTTTGAAAAGTTTTCCGGTTTAAAACTTTTTGATGATCACTAAATTATTTTGTTTTATAATAAAATATTTTATAAAATTTAATTTTAAAATTTATTTATTAAAATTTTTTTTTTTTAATAGGTTTTTATTTAAATTTTATTTATTTAAAATATTTTGTTTTTTTAACTTATTTAGTTAAGTTATTTAATTTTTAGTTTTTTTATTTTACTAATTAAAATATTTATTTTTATTTATTTGTTTTATTGTTTAAAATATTTTGCTTTTACCAAAATTAACGATTCCATTTTATGGCTTATTATGTAAAAATTACGTTTATTGATAAATACCAAAAATCAAGTAAATCAGGTAAATCAGGTAAAGCATTCATACTATACCACCTCCCCAACCACAATCATGATCTATTGATCTATTGATCGATTGATTCAGGTTAGTAATTTTGCATAGACGTAGCATAAATATCATTAACTGTTAGGACTATCTTTCATACTGATGTCAACGAATAAATGCATCATTTCAAGTATTAGCTTCAAAAGTTGGCATATCATGACTAAACCAAAGAATAGGAAGTACAACAAGCAAACCTAGCATACCTTACATTAGCGGATAAAATGCAAACATAACCAAAGCCTAACTCCTTAAACAAACCAGTAAAGCTATTTACAAAAGTAGCCCTATTCACTTTTGTTCAAAACATATCAATGTTAATTTTATATGAACATAGTAAATATTTAACAAAATAATAAAAAAATTATTCGTAACCGTAAGCTAATTAAAGATACTGAAATGTGAACAAGTCTGACAGATTCAAAGATTTTCCACATCGATAAAGCTAACATAACATAATCTGAAGTAAGGACAAATGGTAAAGCATCGAAAACCTAACAGACTTAATGTATGAATAAATACATTAGGCAAAAGCTACCTACATACCAAAGATAAAATAAATAGTAATATCATACATAACTCTCTGCCTAAATCCACTTTTCCTGCATATCAATAACAATTTTACATTGGTATAGTTATACTTAACAAAACTTAAATAAATCTTTGACATAGCCTAGCCTTATCATTACACTAATCAATGGAATTATTGCAAACATATCTAGCATAACATATCATTGAGCCTAAGAACATATTCATGCATTTCTATATCTAATTTATGATAAAGAGGCTTTCATAACAAAACTTTTTTTATTATTGCTTATTAACGGTAAGGGTAACTGAGATGTTCATTTCAAAAACTTAGCATATCTTTCATTTTCTATCACATGGTAACATTATCAAAGTACCCTACTTAATAACAGTAAACGTAGGCTACCACTACTACAAAACTTATCTATAACCACTTTTTCAACATAAGCTCTAACACATCAATGTTAATTTTCATTATCATTGTAATTATTAAAGAAAACAACTAAAAGTTAAATAACCTAACCTAACTAACACACTAACAAAGTTTTCACCAAATTTTTTTTCATTTAAAAAAAAGGTTAAAAAAAAAAAACCCCCAATATTTTTTCCCAACCCCAAAAACCTTTTGGAACTAAAAAAAGGGAAATTTTTAAAAAAAAAAAGGGGGGCCAACAAAAAAAACAATTTTTTTAAAAACCTAACATGTCTTAAGCACAAATAATACTGTTAGAATTAACAAAGTTCTCTTCTTAACAATAGTAAAATAACCAATCTATCATATCTTACGCGCAAATAAACTGTTTACTATATATATATATATATATATATATTATACATTTATATGTATATATATATATAAGAATATATAATATATATATATATATATATATATATATATATTATAGATATATATATATATATATATATATATATAGTTCTATTTAAAGGAAATATGTGCGAAAGTTAGTGCGTGTATGCATGTATGTGTGTGTGTGTATGGGTATGTATGCATGTAGGTGGTGTGTGTGTATGTGTGTGGGTATTATGCCATGTATGTATGATGGTGTGTGGAAGCGCTGTTTTGTAGCGTATTTTTTCCCCTTTTATTGCAACATGTTCTTGAAAAGAAGTTCAAATTTCAATGAAAACAAAGAGTTCGATTACACACACACACACACACACACCACACACACACACACACCACACACACACACACACCATACATACATGCATACATACACACCACATACACACCACACACCACCTACATGGCATTTACATAACATACACACACACACATACATGATACATACATACACATACATACAAATATATATATATATATATATATATATAAGATATATATATATACTATATATATATATATAATATATATATATGATATATAATATATATTATAATATTATAGTAAACAGTTTATTGCGCGTAAAGATATGATAGATTGGGTTTATTTTACTATTGTTAAGAAGAGAACTTTGTTAATTCTAACAGTATTATTTGTGATTAAGACATGTTAGGTTTATTGTTGTGCTTTTATTCTTAGTTCAGGTTGTGATATGTTAACTTTATTGATGGTAAAACTTTGTTAGTGTGTTAGTTAGGTTAGGTTATGTTAAATTTTAGTTGTTTTCTTAAATATTACAATGATAATGTAAAATTAACATTGATGTGTTAGAGCTATGTTTGAAAAAGTGGTTATAGATTAAGTTTTGTAAGTAGTGGTAGCTACTTTACTGTTATTAAGTAGGGTACTTTGATAATGTTATAGATGTGATAGAAAATGAAAGATATGCTAAGTTTTATGAACAGTCTCAGTTACCTTACCGTTAATAAGCATAAAAAAAAAAGTTTGTTAATGAAAGCCTCTTATTCATAAATTAGATATATTATGCATGATATGTTCTTAGCTCAAGATATGTTATGCTAGAATATGTTTGCAAATATTCATTGATTAGTGTAATAGATAGGCTAGGCTATGATAAAGATTTATTAAGTTTTGTTAAATATAACTATACCAATGTAAAATTATTGATATGCAGGAAAAGTGGATTTAGGCAGAGTTATGTATGATATTACTATTTATTTTATCTTTGGTATGTAGGTAGCTTTGCTAATGTTACCAGTTTATTCATACGTAAGGTATGTTAGGTTTGATGCTTTACATTATGTTCTTAGCTCAGATTATGTTATGTTAGCTTTATTGATGTGAAAACTTTGATATGTCAGACTTTGTTCACATTTCAGTATGTTAATTAGCTTAGGTTACGATAATTTTTATTAATTTTGTTAAATATTCCTTATGTTAATATAAATTAACATTTTTATGTTTGAAAAAAATGTGAATAGGCTACTTTTGTAATACTTTACTGTGTTAAGGAGTTAGCTTTTAGTTGCAGTTTATCCTATGTAAGGTAATGCTAGGTTTGCTGTTGTACATTATATCTTTGTTTTAGCTTGATATGCCAACTTTATTGAAGCTAATACTTTGAAATGATGGCATTTATTCGTTGAACAGTATGAAAGATAGTCTAAGTTATGATATTTATGCTACGTCTATGCAAAATTACTACCTAAATGTTACTCGAATTCAATAGGATCAATAGATTCATGATTAGGAGGAGGAGTGCGTGTATAGATGGAATTTGCTTTACTGATTTACTGATTTACTGATTATTGGTATTGGGTCAATAAACGTAAATTTTACATAATAATGCATTAAATGAATGTTATTTTGGTAAAGCAAAATATTTTGAGCAAATAATCAAGTCTTGTTAAAAAGTTAAAAAATGTTTTTTTTCAAATTAATAAAATTAAAAATTAATAAAATTTTAAAAAAAAAAATTTCAAAACAAAAAATTTTAAATAAACCATTTAAATAAAAACTTTTAAACAAAATAATTAAATAAATAAATTAAAATAAATAAATTAAAAAGTTTAAAACCAAATAATTAATAAATAAATAAAAAAGTTTTAAACAAAATAAATTTTTTAAATTAAATAGTAATGTAATAAAATTTGCAAAATAATGAAAATTGGATTCACGCCAACTTATTGGAAGGCCAGATTTGATATTTAGATATTTTGCTATCCATAATAATACTTGAATCAATAGATCAATAGTTCAATCTAGATCGATAGATCACTGATAGATAGGGGGGATAGAGTGGGTGGTTTGATAAACTGATTTACTGATTTACATGCTTAGGGTATGTAAACACAAATTTTGTTAAGATAAACGATAAAAGAAATAAATTTTTTAGTTAAAACAAAATATTTAAAGAAACAAAACAAAATAAATAAAAAATGAGCTGATATATATTATACAAACAACACTACAATAACCACAGAAATAGCGCAATACATCAATAGATCACAGAAGGTATGAGGTGGCTGGATACAGTTTGATTTACTGATTACTAATTTACTGCTTTAAGATATGTAAAAATACAATATTTTAAGTTATAAACATTAAAAAAGAATAAATTTTTAGTTAAAACAAAATATTAAGAAACAAAACAAATAAATAAAAGTTTTTGTGTTATGTGTATACAAATATGACTTGAATCAATAGATCAATAGACAATAGGATCAATAGATCATGAAGGCGTAGGAGCGGTGATGGAGGGCAGTCTGGAATTACTGATTTACTGATCTTTACTGCTTTAAGGTATGGAAATATTGCAAATTTTTTAGTATAAAACATAAAAAGAATAAATTTTTTAGTAATAGAAACTATTTAAAAACAAAATAAAAAATACAGCGTTTAATTGTAGCGCAGTATACAGTAAACAAATCTAAGAAACAAACAAAATAAATCAAAGTTTTTGTGTTATGTTATTACAAATTATGACTTGAATCAATAGACAATAGATCAATAGACAATAGATCATAGATCACGGAAGGGTAGGAGGGTATGGAGGGCAGTTTTGATTATACTGATTTACTGATTTACTTGCTTTTAAAGTATGTAAATATGCAAATTTTTAAGTTATAAACATAAAAAAAAGAATAAAATTTAGTAAAAACAAAAATATTTAAAACAAATTAAACAACAATAGAAATAATTATATAGTAAAAACAAAATGTTTAAAAGAAACAAAACAAAATAAATAAAAGTTTTGTGTTATGTATAACAAAATATTGACTTGAATCATAGATCAATAGATTCAATAGATCAAATAGATCATGGAAGGGTAGGAGGCTGAGGAGGGTAGTTTTGATTTACTGATTTACTGAATTTACTGCTTTAGGTATGTAAAATATGCAAATTTTTTAAGTTAATAAAACATAAAAGAATAAATTTTTTTAGTAAAAACAAATATTAAAGCAAATTAAACAAAATAATAAATTTTATAGTAAAAAACAAAATGTTTTAAAGAAACAAAACAAAATAAATTAAAAGTTTTTGTTTATGTTATACAAAATATGAATGGAATCAATAGATTTCAAATTTAGATCAATAGATCAGGTGCGAAGAGTAGGAGGGTTATGGAGGGGCAGTCTTGATTTAGATTTTACTGATTTACTTGCTTTAAGGTATGTAAAATATGCAAATTCTTTTTAAGTTATAAACATAAAAAAGAATAAATTTTTTAGTAAAAACAAAATATTTAAAGAAAATAAAACAAAATAAATAAAATTTTTATAGTAAAAACATAATGTTTTAAGGTCTGTAAAACATAACAATTTTAACAAAAAATATGACTTGGATCAATAGATCAATAGATCAATAGATCAATAGATCAATAGATCACAGAAGGTAGGAGGGTGTGTGAGGGCAGTTTGATTTACTGATTTCTATTTACTGCTTAAGGTAGTGTAACAGATAGATGTGCAAATTATTTAGTTAATTAAACATAAAAGAATATATAATTCTTATTATAGTTATAAATACAAAAATATTTAAAGACTCAATTACATACATTAAAACAAAAATAAAATAAATTTTTATAGTAAAAACATAATGGTTTAAAAGAAACAAAACAAATAATTAAGTTTTTGTGTCATGTTATACAAAATATGACTTGAATCAATGAGATCAATTAGATCAATAGATCAATAGATCACATAAGGTTATGAGGGTAGGCAGTTTGATACTGATTTACCGATTTACTGATTTAAGGTATGCAAATATGCAAATTTTTTTAAGTTATAAACATAAAAAGAATAAATTTTTAAGTAAAACAAAATGTTTAAGAAAGATAAAACAAAATAAATAAAATTTTATATATAAAAAATAATGTTTAAAGAAACAAACAAAATAAATAAAAGTTTTTGTTAGTTATTACAAAAATATGACTTGATGATCTCGATAGAACAATAGAGCAATA
>JABUQX010110008.1:0-5000 GCA_015478945.1 Trachelipus rathkii | reverse complement strand
TATATTATATATATATATATTATTATTATTATTATTATTATTATATATATATATATATATATATATATATATATATATATATATATAAATATATATATACATAAATTAATACAAATATAATATATATATATATATATATATATATATATATATATATATATATATATATATTATATATATATATATATATATATATATTATTATTGTATATACATATATATATATATTAATACATACATATATATATATATATATATATATATATTGTTGGTTGTTATATATATATATATATATATATATATATATATATATATATTATTATATATAATATATATATATATATATATTTCCACTTGCTCTTCCACTTCACAGGTTTTGGTTGAGGTTTTTATGATAGTTTCCCGTAAGATCTAATTTTGCGTTGAAAAACCAGTCTTATGTGCTGTTGGAATCGCCTTCTTTCGCTCTAGGAAGTTAAGTGGCCGTAAACCTTAGTTTTATCACCTCTTACGGCCTAATTAATAAAGGTCAGTTTACACATCAGTGTGATACTGGATTTATTCAAATGCAAGGAACCTGCGATTAACAGACACATGGAGGTTCTTCAATCAGGACCCACTGACAAGTCCCTTAACAAATTTTTTTTTTTTTGTTTACATTTTCAGAAGTTGTTCTGCTTACCGTCATCCTTATATAAACATCATCATCGGTAACTGCTATTTCTCCAGCCTGGAACATTGCATGATATAGAAATACATACAAGTCTACTTGAGCATCTGACTCAGCAGATAAGTGAGCAAGAGCAGAAGAGAAAGCAGAGGAAAAGAACTGAAATCGGGGTTACAGTATTGGTCGCATATATTTACTGTATTTTAAATTTTGAATTTATAAACTCCTTAAGAATTAATTAAGTTATTAAATTAACATTATTTCATATATTTTTGAAATATAAAAGCTTTAATAATAATAATAATAATAATAATAATAATAATAATACAATATAATAATAATAATAATAATAATAATAATAATAATAATATAATATATAAAAATATAATAAATAATAACTAATAATAATGAATAATAATAATAATAATAATAATAGTTAATATTAAATAAGAGCTTTAATAATAATAATAATAATAATAATAATAATAATAATAATAATAATAATAATAATAATAATAATAATAATAATAATAATAATAATAATAATAATAATAATAATAATAATAATAATAATAATAATATAATAATAATAATAATAATAATAATAATAATAATAATAATAATAATAATAATAATAATTTTAGACTATAGGGAAACATTAATTATGCTCAATTTAGACCTGGAAAGTGATCTGGGATCCTCATATAACTCATCATTATTTTCGATCTTAATGAGATTTCCCTGGAGTAATTTTCCCATTTCAAGAATTCAAATTTGTATTATTTGGAAATGGAAAACAAATGAAGTTTATCCATTTAAAATACTCTGTTTAGCACAAATTTTGCTCTATTATGACATTTTAAAATTATTACGAACTCGATATATATACTATATATATATATATATATTATAGTACTATATAATGATATATATATATATAATATATAGTATATATATATATATTATATTTATATATATATATATATTATATATATATTAATAATATATATATAATATATATATATATATATATCATATATACTATACTATATCAATATATATATATATATATAATATGACTGTATATATATATATATACTATATATATATATACTATATATATATATATAAATATATATAATATATATATAATATATATATCATAATACTATATATATTATATTTATATTATATTTATATATTATATATATATATATTATATTTATATATATAATATATATATATATATATATATTATATATATGATATATATATATAATTATATATATTATATTATATATATATATACTATACATATATATATACTATATAGTATTTATATATATCATATTTATATAAATATATATAATATTATATGTATATATATAATATACTATATATATATAATATATATATAATATATATGAATATATATATATATATATATAATGATATTATATATATATATATATTATTAGATATAATAATTATATATTTATATATATATGCTATATACTATATACTTATATATATATATATAATAGTATATACATATATATATATACTATACTATATATATATATATATACTATACTATTATAACTATATAATATTATATATAGTATATAGTTATTATATATATGTTAGATAAAATTAGAGAATCCTCTTCTTAAAAACTCAGAGACTCTATAGTTAAATAAAACAATTAATTGAAAACCCACTTTACAAAAAACTTTAATGAAATGAAAATGATAGTTTACGTTTCGGGACCTAAAACAACTCGGTCCCCTCCTCAGAACTAAAAAACTAATTTCTAAAGAATTCACAACTATTAAAATTACTACATAAAAACACTGCTATTAAAGAACAGTCACAAGAAAAAATAGTGGTGGCGCTCGTCTCTTTTCTTCTGTATTCATTACTTAATTCAATATTAACGATCAACTCCTATCGTGGTTTTATGAATTTTTTCGGTAATTAGAATCAAAATGAAGAAAAACCCTCGGACAAATTAAGAGGGAATCAAAGCAGCGCAGAAGTTTTGGACACATGAACCGTGAAGACATGTTAGAATTGGACTTGGAGCATATTTTTCGTATTCCGGTCCAGGATAATGCATCTTCAAAAATGCGTGGAATATTTCATCAATATTTCCTCGAAATCATTCAAAGCAAACATCAGTTTTTCAATTTGATCAAAAGCTTTGGATATGTCAACGCCGCCACCACGCAAGACTCGAGCCATTGGGTCTCTAAGAGCAGAAGACATAAACTCAGTTAGACAGGAAAGTAGTCACCAGTTGAACCTCGAGCAACAGAAACCATACTGAATATCTGAAAAGCAGGGAATGAGACTCCAGTTATCCAGAAACTGAGAGTAAGAAAGAGTTTCAAAGATTTAGATAGAATACAAGTGAAGCGTATAGGGACGATTAGTTTGAAGCGGATTCAGAGCGGCACTTTTTTCAAGGATCCGGATTGCGGACATATGCGCGGCTTCCAGCACTGAGGAAATGTAGTTAGTATTAAGACATAGAACCAGAGAGATAGAGTTGAACGAGGAAGGTGCACAGTCAAGAGGCACATCCCTCAAAACACGGGGAGGAATGCCATCCGTGGCCACTAGCCTTCCTGGTGTTCCATAGATCTCAGGATCCATGCACACGATCATGTGTATCACAGGTAAAGGACATGGGAAACCTGAAAGCGAGAATGAGTAGAAGGAGGATTGCCAGAATCGTCCAGGGTAGAATTAGATGGAAAAAGGAGGCCAAAGAGATTAGCCTTTTTCAGAAGGAGTGTTAGCACAGAACCGAACAGAGAGAATAAGGGGGAGGAAATTCATATTTAACAAAAGTAGTTTAGATATGTTTTTGGCTAGGAGCCAGAAATTGTTTATCAGTAGGAAACCAAGAGCGTTGTCGCACTTTCTTTTTAGTGAAAAGTGAGCTAAGCCGTCGAATGGCTTTCACTGCAACGATTCCCGCAACAGAATTAAAATTAGTAAGAAGTAATTAAAGAGAATTTTTCCATGCCCGATACGCAAGGTCTCTCTCCTGAATGGAGCTACGAGAACATTATCCATCGAACCATGGATTTTGGGAAGAAAAAGATAGTTGGAGATGGAATGAACCTGCTCATCCCAGCGTAGATGTATATATATGATGATATATATATATATACTACTATATAATATATATATATATATATATATATATATATTATATTATATATATAATATAGTATATATAGATATATACATAATACGATATATATTTATATATATATATATTATTATATATATAATTATATATATATTTATAATATATATATATATATATATATATAGTATATAGTATATATATTTCATATATTTATTTAATATCTAAACATCTATATAAACACCTTCGGAGATAACTCTTCAGATACGTTTATATACAAGTACTATGTAATAAATTTATATATATATTATATATATATATATATATAATATAACTATATTCTTTATCTATACACAAATACTATTAGAACATTATATTTATCGGTATGTATATAGATTTTAATAGCTCTTTTATATATAATTTATTATATATAATATATATATAATATATATATAATATATATATATATACTTATATAATATATTTATATATATACTCTCGTCAAAAATACCGCCAACCGTAGGGTAAATATCACTCGCAGGAACAGGAAGGCCCTAACCCCATGAAACCCCACACAGACGACAGCTTCAGTGTAACTATGTAACCACCCGCAGAGAATTCGCTGCAGTATTGGTGCCGTCACCGCGATAAATTTAGGAAAACATAAACCACGTAACTAGACCTGGGAGAGGTAGGGGTAGGTTATGTCGGGGGTATAATCGAGCGAGGGATCATTTCACGCACCTTCCGACTCGATAAACATGGGATTATAGTGCTTTAACTTGTCAAAGAGATCAGTACGTGCATATAACAACACACCACGCCGAAGGACACGGGTACAGGGCACTTGATCGATGGTTCGGTGTAGCGCACACAACGGTTTGCACGGGTGGTCCAACGGTACCAGGAAACCCTGACACATGATCGCCGGTGAGAACAAGATAGGCCCAGGGCCACGACACCCGTGGAAGAACGATTGCACGGGTGGTATAAACGGTTACCAGGGGGAAACCCTGTACAACATGACTCCGATTAGAGGGACATGTCAGGCCAGGGGCGGGACGAAACACCCTTGGGAAGGACCTATTTTATTACGGTCTGCATTGCATTACGAGAGCGCCATACACACGGCACGACATTGTAGTTACAGCTGCGTAGGTAACATCTCGCG
>JABUQX010110006.1:0-35089 GCA_015478945.1 Trachelipus rathkii | reverse complement strand
TCTAATACGTTCATTCCCCATTTATTCAATTCTTTCTCACAACCTAACACACCCCTAAAGATTGTCCATCTAACACATTGTACGTTAGATCAATACCTCTTATTCCAAAAAACATATTATCATCACTACTATACATTAACACAGGTAAACAACATACCCTCATTAAGACCATAGCGCACTCAAGACTTAGTCCCTTTACATCCACCAACGCATTTAATTGCACCAGCCACCTTCCTGCCATTCGCAACTTTCCTACTACACTCTGCATCACCAGTTCCCTTTTCGTCCAACATATACCTAAAATATTTAAACTCAGACATTTGTTCCAGCTGCTCACTATCTAACATAACCTTTACACCGGAGAACAAATCCTCACTTCAAAAACCATAAACCCTTACTCTATCTACGTTTACTTTCAATCCCTCCTTTTACAACCACCCTGCCAATTCTTCTCTACCAATCCCTCTCAAACTTTTTTTAGATCGCCACAACCAAAAACCAAATCATTCCGCAATATAAATACATATAATAAGTAGTGCACCCTCCAATCTCTTTCATTCTTCATTACTCTAATATCATCCCTTTCCACACCACCCCACCCCACCCCACTTCTGATATATATATATATATATATATATATATATATATAATTATAATATTATCATATATACACGCTTTTTATATATATATTTATATATATATATATATATATATATAATATATAATATTTAGTTATATAATATATATATATATACTATAATGATATAATTACTAATATATATATATATATATATATATTTATATATATATTATATATATATATATTATTATATATATATATATTAATATATATATTATATTATATATATATATATATATATATATTATATATATATATATATTTCAAGTGAATCAATTCCAGCTTTTAATATATTTCTTTTACAACCCAAAAGAAAAATAATAATTATTTTTCTCCGGCTCCGGCTCCAACTCCGACTATGGTTTCTGCACTGTTCGAGAATTGTTCAGTACTTTCTGGCAATAAATTTATCACGTACAAAAAAATATATTTTAAAAAATTTATACCCAGGATCCGGTTCTGTTTCATACTCCGGCTGCGGCTCCAGATCCGGCGCCGGATCTGACTAAGGTTTCTGCACTATTTGAAAATTGCTCAGCACGTCTTCTGGCAATAAATTTTCACCAAAAAAAAATATTAAAGTGAAACAGAGGTAAAGTACTCGTTGCGTTTCCGATTTCCGGATCCGGATCCAACTAAGGTTTCTGCACTATTTAAACATTAGTCAGCACGTCTTCTGGCAATACATTTTTCACCTAAAAAATATTTCATGAAAAAAATTATAAACAGGATCCTGCTCCAACTCCGACTTTGGCTCCGGCTCCGGCTCCGGCTCCGGCTCCGGCTCCGGCTCCGGCTCCGGCTTAGGATCCCTTAAAGATTTCTGCACTATTTGAAAATTGTTCAGCATGTCTTCTAGCAATAAAAATTTTTCACTCCTAAAAAATATTTTTTAAAAAAAATTCATACCCAGGATTCGGCTCTTGCTCCGGCTCCACCTCCGGCTCCGACTTCGGCTTCGGCTCCAGATATGACTAAGGTTTCTGCACTGTTTGAAAATTGTTCAGCACATCTTCTATTAATAAATTTTTAACCTAAAAAATATTTTTCGAAAAAAATCATACTCCGGCTTCGACTCCAGCTCCGACCTCGACTCCGGCTCCGCTCCTAATCCAACTAACGTTTCTGCACTATTTGAAAATTGTTCAGTACGTCTTCTGCCATTAAATTTTTCACCTAAAAATATTTTTTGAAAAAAATTTATACCCAGGCTCTTGCTCCGGCACCGGCTCCGACTCTGGCTCTGGCTCCAGCTCCGACTTCACCGTCGGCTCCGCATCTGACTAAGGTTTCTGCACTATTGGAAAATTATATAGCACGTCTTCTGGCAATAAATTTTTCATTTAAAAAATACTCTTGAAAAAAAAAAATCATACTATGACACTGGCTCCGACTCCGGCTCTGACTTGACTTCGCCTCCGACTCCAGATCCGAATCCGACTAAGGATTCTACACTGTTTGAAAATTGTTCAGAACGTCTTCTGGTAACAAATTTTTCATCTGAAAAAAATTTTCTTTAAAAAATCTATATCTAGAATCCGGCTCTGAATCTGGCTTCGGCTCCGTCTCCGAATCCGGATCCAACTAAGGTTTCTGCACAATTTGAAAATTGTTCAGCACTTTTTCTGGCAATAAATTTTTCTTCTAAAAAAATATTTTTCGAAAAAAAATCATACATTATCAATACGAACTTCAATTTTCATTTTCAATTAATTTGGGATCATGGTCTTCATCTTTTCACAACTATCACAGTTCGAGGATTCATCGCTAGACATAGCAAACTTCCTTTTCGGCATAGATTTCTTTCTCGTTCAAGTTTGGATTATGGCAGAAACTCATTTTGGGACCACTACGGGGGAAAAAACTACGAACTCTGATTCCTTTTCGAATCTAAATGGTTCTGTGACCGCTCTCTTTTATGTATGAAGAAATTTTCAAATAAAGGACCTAAATTTCAAGCAACTTCGCCTCTACATATGTAACTTATTTTACGGTATGGATTTCTTTCATCAATTTAAGTTTGGATTATGGGCAGAAATTCATATTTGGATTCCACTACGAAAACTCTGATTCCTTTTCGAATTCTAAATGGTTCTGTGACCTCTCCCTTTTATGTATGAAGAAATTTTTCAAATAAAGGACCTAAATTTCAAGCAACTTCGTCTCTACATATGTTAAGCAATGTTTATCTCGTAAC
Organism: Trachelipus rathkii; assembly: GCA_015478945.1. Lineage (NCBI taxonomy): Eukaryota > Metazoa > Arthropoda > Malacostraca > Isopoda > Trachelipodidae > Trachelipus > Trachelipus rathkii. Next base: position 32,252 of record JABUQX010110006.1, on the reverse strand, counting down.
TACAGCTTTGAAAAACTATTTACGTGCGCATTTGATCAAATCATGGATACATAAGAAGCTCCTTATACAGGACCTTTCCGATTCACGGTTCGACGAGCTGGCCCTATTAACTTGGAATAATTCAATGTTTCTACAAATAATATGTATGAACATTTTTTGTATTTTTATTGGTTTTTAAATGTTTGTATGTTTGTTATATCTAACGGCATTATATACCAAATATGCTTGTATTTAAATGCACCTTTTTTTCTGTATATATAAACATATTGTATTTTTATGTTTTAATATTCTTTATATATGTTTAGATCTTCGGATGCGACTAGTTATATGCTCGTATTATAATATTCTTTACATTTCATGTATACTATTTTTGCCTTCAAATGTTTGTATGTCTACTTATGTCTTTGGACATAATTAGATATGCTTGTATTTTAAAGTACTTTAACTTAATGTATTTTAGTTATTAATTTTACCCCATTGAAATATTTTATATGTTTTTGTGCGCATTTTCGAATGCCTCCAAATATGTATACATTTGAATGAAGGTTAATTTTTATATCTTGTATAATTATTATAACATACTTTCTCACTCCGTGTGTAGCGCAGGAAGTAATGTAGTACCCCATTATAACTTTGGTAAAATTTAATTTATGTTTCGTACTTATGCTAAGATTTGCGCGAGCAAAATTAAGTATAAGTCGAAAGGAAATAATATATAAACCCGTCCTGTTGAGATACTCAATCATTACAAATTCATCAAGAGTCAGATTAAATTAACAATAAGAAGAATCAGAAGAAATAAATCTCACTGAAGATACTCTCTCCAGAACTCCTCCAAACTTCAAAAACGCCAACTTTTCGGCAAGGAGGTTAAATTTAAGGAAAGGCTGTGACTTCGAATCTCGAACCGCAAGTTTTTCCAAAAAGAAGGAGTCGGGCAAGGCGGGTAGACGCGTGGAACATTCCGTGACCACTCGACCTTACGAAGAAAGAGTATCTTAACAGAAGGGACTTTTAGGTTAGGTCTTTATTTTCATTGAATATCTTTACTTATGTTGAATAAATACCTCATTTCAAAATATGGATCTTTAAATTACCATCATTCTTATATAGGCGTGCTTGCTCTAAAGGAAGCCACCAACTAGCAAATTCCTACCCTATATATATAAAAATATATAATTATTTAATATATATTATATTATATAAATATATATATATATATATATATATATATATATATATATATATATATATATATATATATATATATATATATATATATATATAGATATATATATATATATATATATATATATATATATATATATATATATATATATATATATTTTATATTAGATATTCGCATGCCTTTAAATATTCGCAATTGACCTTTCCGCTTCGCAAATAGTTAAAAATTTCCTGAATTATTATTTGCATCGCACTCGAAAAACTCGGAATGCGATTAGAAAATGTTCTGATGGAAACTTATAGAAAATTTAACCAACTCATGCAATTTGATTAGAATGAGTTGACTAGTGCCGTCTAAGGTATGACAGTAATTTGGTCTCAATCCGAAAATCTAGCAATATTAAATATTGATTACGCTCGCTATTTGTGAGTATATTCGCCCGAAATCAACTATTGAAGCAATTCCGCAATGGCATCCTTATCCAGTGTGGTTTGGGATTACTTCGATATCGTTTCCCATGACAACGCAAACCGAACACTTTGCAATCAGTGTTTCTTTCAGACAATTTTCTCCGGGGGGGCTTTACAGAGATTCGGAGGGGGGGCACATAAGTATAACATAATTTACATAAAATTAAAAGGATAATGATATTCTTGTCACTTGTCAGCTAATCTTCGTCTTATTAGTTACCGCCTTACTGAATTAGTAAATATCCGAAATATAACCAAATCATTAGTTGTAAAAATATAGCAATCTTTTTGTGAAATTTATTGGGAAGTTAGATAAATAAAATAACATAAGGGTACGAAAACATTATTATGAGAGAATATTGTAATTAAAATATATATATGTAATACGACTTTTTCAAATAAGGAAATAGATCTTTGGTAAAAATAATATATATATATATAGTATATATATATATATATATATATATATATATATATTATATATATATATATATATATATATATATATATATATATATATATAATATATATATATATATATATATATATATATATATATATATATATCACTTCCGTAGGCCGTAGCCCCGTCGTTAGTACTTAGTATGTTAAGGGCATTAGTATTAAAGAAGTAAGTTTAAAGGAATCGTATACGACGAGTTTTCTTCGTCTGATATAGAGTTGCTTAAAGTTTTTATATGGGTGGGGGGGGGGGGGGAAAAATCCTCACTTGGAATCTCAATCACCTCGATGCTTACATCATACAATCGCATTAAGGTTTTCTGGTAGCATCTCTTTCTTGTCTTTACTTAAAGTATTCGGTTGATTAGTACTGAACGATCTTTTCTTGCCGAAGGAGCTCGTTAACAGGAATGACAAAAAAATTCATGCTAGCTGTTTGTAACTCGCAATATTTCCCAAGTTCCGCTTTCCAATATTTTTCGACAATGGACTTTCATCTACTTTAAATATTTCGCTTTCGAGCATGGAATTGATATAAAAATTGAAGAATTTCAGGTCAACCAGTACATCTTACTCATTAAGCATCGGAAATCTGTCACAAAATTTTCTAACTTCAATATCCGGTAAATTTGTTAATAACTGAAACGTCTCAAAGCGACTACAAATATCATTATTTCAATTGATTTGTCGTTGAACCTTTCTTCCATTTTCTTCCGATTACACTATCGCAGTATATCTTCATCCCTTTAAAATACATTTTATTATTCTTCTTCAGCAATCAGGCGCAACTTCAGATGCAAAACTTCTTCATTATTTAACACCGAAAGTTTTTTTTGTAAGTCACTATTGATGTCCCCACACTGATTTGCAATATTTTACAGGTGCAATTTTGTTTCAGTAATTAGGGGGATGACTTTGGTCATACTAAAGTCCTTCTTTTGCAAAGCATTGTTAAGAAAAGAGTGCCCTAAGGAGTTCATTTATTACATAACAGGCTACAAGGAAACTCTCATTTCTGATTTCCAACAAGATGCCCCCTGCAAGTGATGCAAGGTCTGTCCCCTCTTTGTGGATATGCTCACCAAGCCATCAAAATTGACTTTAAGTTCCTGAAGACAGCATTCACTATCTTATTATAATGAAATAACCATCTCACTTCAATGCATTCTGGAATCTTAAGGATTGGATCATTGATTAATGATGAATATCATGCAAAATATATACATTTTTTTTTTAAGTTTTTAAGTTTGTAAATGTTCTTTCAAAATATAAAAAAAAAAACTGAAAAAACTGCTGATTTTTATTCCGGCAGGAGGCTGCTGCCAGGGACAATATATGTGCTCTACAGTGTTTATAGAGAACTTCTTTGTTTCCCTTTTCTGAAAGCCTTTTTTTACCCCCAACTTTTCCAGCCATATTAGCAGCACCATTTTATGGAGTAACGATGGGTGCCGTCATAATTTAAAATCATGATCAGTCAGCTCCTTATCAATACCATTTCCAATAGTTTCTGATTTTCCATTGAGTATTTTAACAATTGACAAGAACTTTTCTACAGGATTTTTACCCTCTACTACTCTAAACATTATACTCAGCTCCATTTCATTTCTTAAAGAAGTGCTCTCATCTGCTAAAACGAAGAACTTCTTGTTTTTCAATGTTTTTTTTCAACTCATCTTTCAAAACTTCGCCCATACATAACAGAAGTTCACCGGCAGTGTCCTTGCTGCTGCAATTCGACCTATGACTCTGATCTTTTCTCCATGTTTTAAAATCATCATTCAATTTGTCCAAAATACTTTCAATCAAACTCTGATATTTAGTAGTGTAAGCTACTTCTTCCTTTACCAAAAAATACACCCTCGTAAAAGTATTTTTAAACCTTTAAGTCTCTTTCACTTTCACTATGTTGAACAATTTGAGCGTGAATCGGTTTCTTCATAGCCTGTCTCCTGAGGTTTTCCATTTCTACACTTATAGTGCAGTGGCGGCTCGTGGTCAAAATTTATGAGTAGGCAAATCAATATAATATATATAATATATATATATTATATATATTATATATAATAGTTATTATATATATATATATTATATATATAATATATATATATATATATAATATATATATATATTATATATATTATATATATATATTAGCAAACAATGTAAGAGAATGAATGGTTTTCATATATGAATCACTCTGTATTCCAACATATTCTAACATTTGAATTTCAATAGGCCTTACAACACTCGAAAAAGAATTTAGTAAATTTTAATGAAACTTAAATCGAATACGATTCCAATATCCCAGTATTTATAAAACTAACAGCTCAATTTTATTAAAGACACACAAAATCAGTAATAAATGTATACAATAAATAATATAAAAAAATCGTATTATTACTAACTAAAACTCCACACAAAATAACTCCCATTATTAACATTGAAAATTTACACCTGAGACTGCAGAGGCATGCTACAAATTGCCGAGGAAGATGTGACTCGGCGCGTTTTCTCAGACTCTGGTTTTTGAGTCAATAATTTAATGAATAGAATTAAAATAAGCGGTATAGATATTGATCAAGTTAGCATTAAAATTATTAATTAGTTAATTATTATAATTATGTTATTAAGAATATTATTATTATTCTTGCCTAATTGCAATTTAAATATGGATTATTTTAAAAAATATGACTGCTACTGAGTCGTCAGGCACACCCAAGTTCCTAGCCTTAGAGAATAAGGAACTATTTTTTTGACTCAAGAAGTAACAACTGCCACCGATCGCTACTATTAAAAAAGGAATCGAGTAGAAATTGATGCCGGCATATTAAAGCTAGTCTTCGAACGAAATAATTATATATATATATATATATATATATATATATATATATATATATATATATATATATATATATATATATATATATATATATATATATATATATATATATATATATATATATATTATATGCTGACTTTTTAATATTTTTTGGGCTCACTAAGGCAAGTAGGCGTTGCCTACTCTGCCTACCCCCAAAAGCCGCCACTGTTATAGTGTGAGCTGAACAGTGTTCATGCTTCTCTAATTACCCATTTTTTCCTAAAGCTTTTTTGAAAGTTGTGAATGGAACGGTTATGAATACCCCACCTGTCTTTTGTAGAGCATTTGCATCATTTTTCATGAAATTTTGGCACAGTTTACAAAATGCTCCTCGTTTTTCTTCACTGTATGCCAGCCAACTATATTTCTGTTCCCATTGTTTATTGTAGTAGCGTTGTTTGTCAGACGATTTTGCGGAATGTGAGCTGGATGATCCTGCACTTTTATTTTCAACATTCTTTAAATCAGTAGGTTTAATTTGTGAAAATTGATACGTTTGCGGCGTTTCCTCTTTCGGGTTTTCACTAGATCCTGCTGCTGCGCTATTAAAATCAGAATCTATTGTTCTCCTCATGATCCCGAAAAGAGAAGAGGTACCTATGAAAAGTTAAAAAAAAAGATAGCGCTCAGTGTATATATATATATATATATATATATATATATATATATATATATATATATATTATATATATATATATATAAAAAATATATAGCTTTATATATATATATATATATATATATATATATATATATTTTGTTTTTTGTGTGTTCATTAATGTTTTCTTACTCTGTTTCAGCGTTCAGTAATATTTTTATCATAATTCGATCAGAATTTAGAAATGCCACGTGCAAAAAGTCGTGTAACTGTACTTTTCTTGGAAATAAAAGTTAGTAAAGGCCCTCGTATGAAATGTAACTTTTGTTGTGTGGACTTTACAAAGAACGGCAGGGCACTCAAATGGAGGCCCACATCGCAAATTGCAACAAATGTGATGACATCAAATAGAAATATTTGACTGACACAAAAATTCCAATTACTATATAATATATATAATATATATATATATTATATATATATAATATATATATATATATATATATATATAATATATATATATATATATCTATATATATACAACATTTCTGCCCCGGTCCCACCCTTTATTAGAGGGGCCACACCGCCTCCAGAAAGCCGGCCACCGCTCTAGGGCGGTTCCACAGGTCAAGAATAGAAGTTACAGCAAAGGTGGTACGGGGAGCGTCGAGGGCAGGGCACTCCAGAAGGAAGTGCTCTATTGTGTCCGGGGATATACGACATCTAGTGCAAATGGGGGATATAACGTTGTCTAGTTTGAATCTGAATTTAATGCATAAGATTTGCGGTGGGCGTGATCTGCTCCGGGCGAGGTTAATTTGGTCTTTTCTGGACAGTGATTCTTCTGTGGGGGAGGGGGGTGGGGTGTTTAGTAGATTGTTATTGGGCGATTTTGTTAGATATTGTGTTAGTTAATTGGGTATGGATGTGAGAGAGCCAAGACCTATTTGGGGAGTGGGGGAGGAAAAATGTTGTTTTGTAGATGTCATTAATTTAAAGTTTGGCTAAGGTGAGGAGTGGGGGAAGATTTTAGTCTGTGTCGGCGGGGGTTGGAGAAGTATTGGTTGGCAATGGATGGGTGGATGTTGAGTGTTTTTCTGGAAAAATCTGTGTCCCACCAGTTTTCAAATGCGTAGGATGGGAAGGATGGTGTCTCGTCATGTAAATTGCTGGATGGGGTTGTTTTTCGCTACATCCAGTGATTTATTCTTAGGGCAGTGTTATTGTGTAACTTGCAATTTATTTTAGTTGCGATTGCTATATTGCTGATATTTTTGTGACAGAGTAATAAATCTTTAATAGCTATAAGCAGTTGTTTGTAGATTGTGGTAAGGGTGTGTTTTCTGTCGCTAAAGTTGTGTTGGGAAGAGAGTTCGGAGGGTGTTTTAATTTCCGTTGGGCGTGAGGAAAGTAATTGGTCAACGATGTGGGGGGGGAGAAAGCATTATGTGCTGTCGCTAAGTGAGTCCTAATAATTTTTGGGGTTTTGTTTAGGAGGAGGGGGTTGTTGTTCAAGTAGGACTATTGGGTGGAATGAGATTGGTGCGGTCAGTGGTTAGGAGGGCTAATGGAGGACTTAAGGGGGAAGCTGTCATTCTATTGGTGAGTAGCCAAGTTTCTAATAATTGTAGGTATTCTTGGGTGTGCTGGGTGGCTGTGTTTACAAGTGGATGTTGGGAAATGAGACTGATGTCGTCTGCGTAAGTGATTAGTTTGGTGGATTGGTTGGTAGGGGTGGGCATGTCTGCTGTAAAGAGATTGAAGAGGAATGGAGAGAGAATGGCGCCCTGTGGTACGCCGTTTTGCAGTTTGATGGAGTGTGAGAGGGTGTTTTTATGGAGGACTTTGGCATATCTATTGGTAAGGAAATTTGAAAGCCACTTTTTATCATTGTTTTCTAGGGGGGATTGAAGAATTTTTTGTATAAGGATATATGTGGGGACAGTGTCAAAGGCTTTGTTAATGTCGATGCTTGAGTATGGATCTGTTTGATGGGGATTGGTTGAAGCCATTTATTATATGTTGGATGATGTGTTGTTTGAGGGAGGTGAGGGCTGTTGTTGTTGAATGGTTTCCTTTAAATCCATGTTGGAATTCTGGGAGGGTGATTAGTTTCTCCAGCAGTTTGCTGATGGTGGAGAGAAGAGAGATTGGGCGATAGGAGGATGGGGAATTGGCGGTCTTTTTAGGTTTTCCAATTTTGGGAATAATGGAATGCTTGTTTCCCAGATTGAGGGGGTATATAATTAAGTCCAGGATTTGTTTAAAGATTTCTGTGATGAGAAGAATTGCTTTTCCTCCTAGGTATTTCAGGTGGAAGTTTGAGATTGAGGTCTGGTCCTGTTTGCTGAGTAATTTTTAAGGGTTTTGGATTGTCTCTGATTATCATGTTTGGTTTGAAAAAGGAGGTGGAGCGCGTTGTGATCTGAGGGAAGTTTTTTGAGTTGTTTTTTTTGGTTACTCTATTAATGAGCGAGAGTAGGGTTTACGGGAGATATTAGCGTAGTGTTTTGCGAGGCTGTCTGCTTGTTGTTTTGAGGAAGGGAGGGGTGTCGGGCAAGGATGGGGATTTGTCGTGGAAGGGAGGGGGGTTGTTTTGTGAGTTATTTAGTTTTTGATAACCTGCCAGGTTCTCTTATTAATCAATGCGTGAGATTTGTTTTGTAGGTTATTCTGTAAATTTGTTAGTTAGTGTTAGTGGTTTATGAGATTAAGAGATCTGAGTGTTTAGCGTTAGTTATTTGGTTAGTGATTAATGTGGTGTATGGTCTGAGTTTTCGGAAGGAGTTTCTTTGTTTAATAAGTTGACTGATTTCGGGGATAGTTTAGGATTGTAGGATTTTCTGTGACCCTTAGGTATGTAGAGGTTGGCTGATTTGTAATGATTGTGTTGTTTAAATGAATGATGGAGGTGTTTAATGTTGTTATGTCATGTATTGGTGTAGGGTTTATATGGGATTCAATATGGTTAGTAAATTCTGTCCAGTTAGCTTTTTTGTAGTTGGTATATGTGGTGGTCTTTTTTTTGGGGGTTTGGTGGGGGAGGTCAGAGATATGAGGATAGGGAGAGGATCTGATTGTAGGTCGGTGGTTGTGTCCCAGGTTAATCTGTGATGTAGGGAGGGGAACAAAATGTGACGTCTGGTGAGGTGGGGGATTGGTTGGCTTGGGGAGGGATTCTGGTGGGGAGTTTTTTGGAGTTAAGGATGTTCAGGGATTCCAATTCATTAAGGATATGGTTGCCCCGGGGATCAGATGGGTAGTCCTCATACCAGGCAGTGTGGTGGGCATTTAAGTCGCCTCCAAGGATGAGATTTGGGTATGTAGCTATTGTGATAGGAGGGGTTGGGTTGTTTGGCGGGTTTGGGTGGGTTCGGGGAGGGAATATAAAGGTTGAAAGATGTTGTAGGTGGTTCTTGTTCAGGAGTATGGAACAAGATTGGGATTTTATTAATGCGGCGGGAAGTGGTGTGGAAGTGTTAGTAGTTGTATTATGGTATGGTATGCTGTTGTGGATTAGTGTTAAAAGGGAGTGGTGAGGGGGTTGGGCAGGGGAATATATGGCATTGTAACCATAGAATGTGGGGAGAGGGGTGTTTTGGGCGAGGGAGGCTTCTTGGATAATAGCTATGTGGATATTGTGTTTTTCAGAAATCTTAAGTTCTATGGATTTTGTTGGTTAAGCCATAATATTGAATTGTAGTAGTGAGTGTTTGGGCGATTAGGTTTGGTCGAAGGGGGTTTTGGTTGGTGGTGTGGGGGCTACAGGTTGCACAAGTGTAGCCCTTATTGAATCTGGGGAGGGGTCGGAATGGTGAGCAGGACTGGTGTACCCATCCTAGGCATCTAATGCACTGGATGCTGTTTAGTCCGACTTGTTTTTGGCAGATAGGGCAATAATATTTAGTGGGTCCCGGGTTGCTCTCGACATCTCCCGACCGTAGGAGTAGTAGTCTCCCTACAATGAGAGTAAAGACAGACAGAAAAGGCAGATTTGAGATATAGACAGGTAAATAGTAGGAGGACGATAGTAAAGTAGCGTAAAAAATGACCTGTGGGCCCGGCCCAAGTCCGGTTCCTTTTGGCAGCAACCCTCCTGGTGGAGGGGGGGGGAATTGTGTAATCTTGCAGTACCCCCCCCGGGGCAGAAATTCTTGATATCTTCTCCCGAGGTGGGTCCTGACGGTTGCCCTGCTTGTAAGGGTTACTTTCACAACCTTATATATATATATATAATATATATAGTATATAATATATATATATATATTAATATATATATATATATATATATATATAATATATATTATATATATATTAGAGTGTAGCGGATGGTGATTTTTCACTATCCGCGGGTTGCGGATGCGTATCCGCGGATGCGGATAGCAAAAATCACTATCCGCGGATTGCGTATGCGGATGGCGGATAGGTTAAGTTTTTAGAGTCTTAGCCACAAATACTTCATTATATAATATATATATATATATATATATATATATTGTATTATTATATATATATATATATATAATATATATATATATATATATAATATTATATATATATATATATATTATACCTGGTTACCAGATTGAGGGACGTCGACCCAACTCTTTTGCACACCACCAATCTATTTCCCCAGCCTCCACCCACTTGGAAAAAGGTTATAAATATAATAGTAATACTTGAAATTAGTAATTCTTAAATTATGATTCAAAAACTAAAGCTTCTGAGCCCTTTCAAGGGAAAGTTTGCTTCTCTTTTCTTTGTAAAATGAGATCTAGCACGCTGAAAAGACGCTCACTAGCTACGCTTGTTGAAGGGCATGATAAGTTCTGCAAGATGTGGAAAACTCTTACAATTATCACACCATCAAACCAATGAATCTTTATCCGATTCCAAGAGTTTTCGCTTTTGATAATCTTCGATCAATGTCAGACTGTCTTTTGACACCTCTGAACAAAACTCTTCATCTCTTTTAGAAGCCAAAAGAACGTTCATGGATTCAGCAATGGTTTTGTTAACAGATTTTAAATGTGTGTTTGTTTCTGTAAACTTTTAATTTTTATAGGCTGGTGAAATTTCTGCCTTTAGCAGCATTTCATCACATAGGCATACTAAATAAATTTTAACCCTCTGTGAAACACGTGGTTCAAGAAATTTAGTTTTGTATCTAAAATCCAGAAAAGTTACTATTGCACATGTGTAATCATTTTTGCAGAATGCAGCATGAGTATTTCTGTCATCTTTGAAAGTCTCTTACTTTTAATAGCAGTATTTAGCACAGCTTTCATCGTTGCAACTAGAGGAATACCGTCTGACAAACAAGAATTTTCTGAGCTAATAGTCTGAGTTACCTCTTCAAACTGATTAAGAAGAGTAAAACAATTACCTAAAATCGCATTATCATCACCTGTCAGGCCTTTCACCTTTGTGTTTGTTCGAAGCGTAAATGAAGACAGCCTCATTTTTTTCTCCCATCCTCTCAAGCATGTATAATTACTATTCCAACGAGTCTGAACATCTTGCGCTGCAGAAATTGAGGAACATTTAGTCTCATAATTCATAAATGAATACTATCCACTATCCACAAAAAAAATGATGCGGATGCGAATGCGGATGAGGATAGAGAAAAATGATGCGGATATCCGCATATGCGGATGCGGATGCGGATACGGATGCGGATGCGGATATCCGCTACACCTCTAATATATATATATATATTATATATATATACTATATATATATATATATATATATAATATATATATATATATATATATATATATATATATATATATATATATATATATATATATATATATATATATTATATATATATATATATATATATATATATATATAAATATATATATTATCAGGTGACACCACTCACTGGCATGCCCACTTTCTAGGAGGGGGGCAAAAACTATATATATTATATATAATATAATAGATATATATATAATATATATATATACCAAAAAAGTTGGGTTCAAGAACAGTTTTAAAGCAATCAAGCTTTTTTGGGTTGGGGGATAGTCTGCTGCATCACTAATATATTGTTAAAATTAAATTGTCATCAATTTCAACGCATAGTTAGTTTAGGAAGAATTGTCAAAATTTCGCAAAAGATAAACCCAAAATTTGATAGATAAATGAAAATGTCACCAAAAGAGTTATATAAGAACAAAAGGGACTTACTTGAATGTAATGTCTTTAAATCCAGAAAGTTGATTCGAAACTTTTATGTCTCGAGGGTTGATATTTCCAGTTCGTTAATCAACCTTCCAATTATAGGTAAATCTTTTACGTACGAAATTTGGTAGTCTAAAATAGTGAAGTTTAAATCGATGATTTAAGATTAAGAAGTAAACAAATATTTCACTTTTTCATAAATAAGTTGCAATAACCTTTTGATCAGAGATATCAACTTCTAATATTAACGTAACGAAATATTTAGTTTTAACACAGATTTAAATTTAGATTCCACTTCACAAGTCAATACGACTTACTTCCATGAACGAAAAAAATATCCAAACGTAAAAAAAGGCAAAATCATTTTTTCTTGGTTAGCATCCAATTCTGTCGGTCTTGTTCTTTTTCACTCAGTTGGGAAACAAATTCCATTTTTAATACATAGGATACCGTTACGAAATCACGACAATTCCCTTTCTTTACTTTAGATTGAATTTAAGATTAAATGAGTTGATAAATACTTTATAAAATTACGATCAATATACAATATAATTTCAATATTCTGGGCGGGGGCGATGGCATAAATTACGATGAATTTGTGCCATAGCAAAAAAAAGAAAAAAAAATCTTTAATCATTAAATTATCCGAAATAATGATACTAATTTGTTAATCATCAGAATCTGCGGCATTCTTCTGATTCGATGGCCGAATCGATACCGACATTGAGAAATTTTAGGATCGCGACCACAACGCCCTTTCTTTTAGGATTGAGATTGTTCGATTTGTTGTGAATATCATGGTTAGGTGGGATTTACAATTAGGACTGATTGCCTGGAGAGGAAGCATGTAAAAGAAACCATCTTTAGTAGAAGGCGGCATCCAGTTCCTAACGCAGTTATTCCGATTCCCACTATGAGTCAATGATAATTCCAGAGGGAATAAATGTTTAATAGGATACACATTTATTAGCCCTCCAGGGGTACGGACTTTGACTGAACGAACTTTACCATCATTTCCATATATGAGCGTTTGGATTATGCCCATTTGCCAATATGGACGCTCCTTTACAGGACTTTTAATGAGTACAACGTCCCCCACCTTTACTTTATTCTTCCATGCGACCTGATAAAGATCTCTTCCTATTTCTCTTAGGCTCAAAAGGTATTCGGTATACCATCGAGTTCTAAAGTCCTCGAACATCTCCGAAGATCTCTTGAGGGACTGAATAAGTTCCTCTCCTGAAGGAGAATTGGAAGAAGTAGGATCAGTTAAAATGAGACTTGTATTTGCCAAAGGTTTTAAAAAGCAATTTGGTGTTAAAGGTACAATATCGTTGTCTGAAGAGGTGTAAGTTAGAGGTCTCGAGTTAACGGCGTCGGCGATATCTGCCAGGATAGTGATAAAATCAAAATATTCCAAGCTTTTACACCCTACTGTCTTGTAGAGGCAGTTTTTGACAGTCCGAATTGATCTTTCCCAAGGGCTATACAAGGAATTCGGATATGTTGAATTTGATTTTGACGCAGAAACTCGGAACCTGTTTCTGAAACAACGAATTGTTCAAGAGCATCCGCGCTTCTATTAAAGGAACGGGCATTGTCACTATATAAGAAATTTGGCACTCCAAACTTGGTGACAAAACGCTTGAACGATTGCACAAATGATCTTGCAGACATGTTAGGGATCAAATCTAAATATACAAAACGAATGTTGAGACAAGTGTACAATAATATGTACATTTTTTGTGGTTGATTTGAACCTTTGACTTTGACAAAGAAATGTTTAGTGTAGTCGACACCTACACTTCTGAAAGGACGATAAAAGTTAACTTGAACTTTTATGAAATTTGTGAACTTTGGATATTGAAAGGAAAAGCTGTTGTACTTTTTGCAGATTACACATTCCGACAAAATTTTTCTTATTGTACAACGAGCTGATGTAATCCAATAACCTTTTAAACGAATACATGTAAGGGTTGCCTGAATGCCAAGGTGTTTACAGGCAACATGTGCATCTCTAATGATGAGAATGGTCAGATGATGGGATTTACCAAGTACTACAGGATTCACCACCTCAAAACTATAATAATTAGTACGAGATAAACTGCCCTTACTTCTGATAAGACCCGAGTCTTCTAAAAATAGGTTGAGACGAGAAACCAAATTAGGTGGTGCTTTAGCAGAAGCAGGGTTCGACTTAACATCATTAAGAAACTGAAGTTAAACAGAAAAGCTTTCCCGCTGCATGTTTTTCAACAAGAAAAGTCTAGCTTTTTTGTCACATTCGATTGAGGAAAGAGCTGATACACCGAATTTGAAAAGTAGAGAACATACTCTTAACAATGTTGACAAAATAGAATATCGTGAAATGTTGACCATAGGAGGAGGTGGGGCCTGTATGACCATAAATGTTGAAGAAGGGTCCACCAATCCTCCCACCAAACTCCTGAAATTGGGCCAGTAAACCTGATCGTAGCTGAGCCAGTTCGGACCAAATTTCCAAAGGCTTAGTTTTTTGACAAACTCTCGATGTGATAATCCTCGAGTTATCAAATCGGCAGGGTTTTCATCCGTTTTAACGAAGTGAAAAGAGATAGGCAGTAAATTGTTATCTCTCATGGAGGAGACCATGCTTTTGATATCTTGGATTCTATTTTTGACAAAAATTTGTTTTGTTTTGCTACCTCCTCCCGCTACCCATGCTAGGACGATTTGGGAATCCGAGATGTTGACAGCCTTGAATTCAACCTCTGTCAATCCCGTCAATATTTGTGGAAGGCACTTAAGAGCCAAATAAACTGATAATAGCTCGAGACAAGGAAGTGTTTTTTCCCTGAGAGGAGCCACCTTAGATTTTGCCCACAATAATGACGGGACAGTTTCTGAACCAGTGACGTAGACTGCAAACCCATAGCATTGTGAACTTGCGTCACAAAAGATGTTGAGAGTTGAATTTGCTGATGCTTCAAAGCAGAAGCGTTGAAAAGATAAGTTTTTGAGGGCATCGAGATCAGCACGAAGTTTATCCCAATCTTCTTTAATATCTTGGTCAATAGGGTCATCCCAACTCATTTCTTTCTCCCATGTCCGTCTCATCAGCAGACGTCCCCTTAAAGTTACAGGAAGGAAAAAGGAAAGAGGATCAAAGATTTTGTTTACTTGGGAGAGAAGATCTCGTTTTGATTCGACTCAGTAAGCTCAAAGTCTGCTTAATTCATAAGGGGTATCATTT
Source organism: Trachelipus rathkii (assembly GCA_015478945.1). Classification (NCBI taxonomy): domain Eukaryota; kingdom Metazoa; phylum Arthropoda; class Malacostraca; order Isopoda; family Trachelipodidae; genus Trachelipus; species Trachelipus rathkii. The sequence goes on along the minus strand of JABUQX010110006.1, from coordinate 17,228 downwards.
TCGGCGATGATAGAGATACCCCAAGACTTTTTCCTCATCACAATTATAAGAGGAAAACATCTGATCGTCTTTGATTTGAGCATTTAAATCAGGGTGGTTGGTGTTGCAGGAACACAAGTTGAACCCACCCTCCTTCATCCTTTTTACCGAGGTTGAATAGATGTCCCTCAAAACATCAGGGGATGAATGAGTGTAGATAAAATTATCTACATACAAGTTATTGACCAGAAGCCGAGAGACCAGATCGGATGAATATTTGCTTTTAATATGATGTCTTATAGCAGCTCCTAAGATAAAAGGGGATACCACAAGGCCAAAAATGATTGTCGCGTACCTATAAGTAACAAGTCTGCCATCTTATTCCCAGAAGAAACAAAACTTGTTACGATCGCTTTCAAGTTTAAGATAGATTTGAAGAAAGGCTTGCGAGATGTCAGCGACAACCACATATTTGTTGGTCTTAAAAGAAAGAAGAAGACGAAGTAAAGGAACCAACAAGTCGATACCTGGGTAACAGGCTTGATTAAGAGAAGGAGCGCCTTTTGTTCTAAGGCTACAATTGAACACAGGCCTGATTTTAGTTGTAACCTGATCTGCCATCTTTATTACAGGCCTGTGGGGAATCCATATGTAACGATCGAACTCCTTTGGATCAACAGAGATGATTTCAATGATACCACACCTCAGTTGTTCCTTAAAAACATCAGTGTAGGCTTTATCGAGACCTTGATTGCTAAGACGATTTTTAACTCGTCTAAGCGTACTTAAAGCAATTCGATAATTCGAAGGGACCTGATTCACTAATTCTGAGATCCATGGAATCTCAATATGGTATTTTCCATCTATAAATTGAATTGCATTGTGGAATTTAGAGATAAATTCCCTATCGATGGTACCATAATCCTTCTCCTCTTGAATACCCAAGGATTCCAAGCTGTACAGATATTCCAAACTAATTATTTCATTTGAAGAAATGCCAAGAACATCAGGGTAAGTAGGATGAGGGTCAATGATCGAGTTGACGAGATTAGGAGAAGCTTTGAAAAGGTGTTTTGGCAGCGAGGAAACAGACATGGATAGCCCTCTGATTTGGTTGTAAATCAAGAATTGATGTTGAAGTCTGCTTCCTGTATAGAAAGGCTTTTTGATGAGGAAGCAGAAGAATTTACAGGCCCGAAAGGAACCAACCCCAAGCAAGTCCGAATGGCACTGCCTTCCAAACAATCAATAATTTGGAAATGTTTCATATGACATAAAGTGTCAGTACCTAAAAGAAGATCGATGTCATCGACCGAATCCCCATAAGGGCCCACAAAGAACTTGTCCGCCACATTATATGTTAACGAAATGCGACTAATGGCTGATGCTAACCCCTTAACCGAAAACCCAACATCTAAAGAAGGGTCGACCAAAACCGGTGTTCGAAAGAAGGAATTGCAGCAGCAATTTATTTCTAGGTCGACTAGGTACGATGTTCGCTCCTCCTCTCCAATGAATGTTTTTATGGGATTTCTGATGATAGGTAATTGTTCACAGTTGATTTCGAGTTTGGAAAGCAATTTAGGGCCAGCATATGTTCTTTGTGAACCCAGGTCTATAAGAGCGCGAATAGGAACTGACTTGTTAGTGTGCCTTGCTATTATGGTTATTGTAGGCAGAATATGAGAAGCTGATGATTGCCCGGTGTTAATGCTACTAACATCAGCTTTATTTTCTTCATCATCATCTTTTTGATGAGAATTATTCCTGTTCTGATTAGTGGTTCCAGCGGAACAGAGAGCGGCTAGATGTTTTCGGCTCTTACATTTATAGCAAGGATACTTTAAATTGAGTGTTTTAGCCGGGCATGTATCTGCCATGTGCTTTAGCAGTTACAGCACATGTTTAATGCCACACATCTGTCCCTTTTTGATTTAGGGTTTACGTAAACCGTACAGTCAGAGAGGTAATGGTCTCCATTGCACAGCTTACACTTGACTTCCCTTGAAGATTGATTATTCGAATTTGAATTAGAATTTGATTGATCTTCATAATAGCAATTAGGTCACTTTAGAGCTTCCTCCTTTTGAAGTGTTTAAAGTATGACCCTTCTGATCAGAGGGTCTCCTCTTCTCCCTTTTGAAGTTCCCTTTAGAAGAAGATGATTTAGATGATGAGAACGAAGTTGAGGTTTGAGAGGTTCGAAACCTCTGCATCGTTTGAATTATCTGATTATGTTCCTTAAAAATCAAATTAATTGACGGATATTGTTCTTTAGTTGCCAGTTTCAACTCTCTTAAAAATGAGAGAGGAAGTTTATCAACTAAAATATGGCTGATTAATTTGCAGCCAGAACTTTCCTCTGGGAAAAGGTCAACCCCGAGCTCCTTGAGTTCTTTTAGATGAGCCCGAACCTTTAAAATACTGTTTCAAGTTGCTTTCCGTCGAGAGGCGGAGATGAGTCCAGTTCATGGAAAATAGAATCAATAATAAAAACAGTTACTAAAAAAAGTTCTTTTAAAATGGACAAGGCAAATTCATAGTTCTCATCCGTACCCGTCAAATGTTCAATGTCTCTGAGAGCATATCCCTTTAAATGGGACTTGAGATACTGCAATTTAACAGCTTGTGACAAGTCCCTCCTCCCCCCCATACACATTATTGAACTCTTGCAGGAAGGAGCGAAAGGAATGCTTGTCCTTCTCGCCCGAAAAATTCCCATTTTAGGGCTGGGATCTTCAGGTTAAAAGGCTACATGGGAAAAGACTTGGAGTGTTCACAGCATGTTTTGTTTGAAGCTGTTCTCTCATTATCAGAAAGGGCATCAGAAGATCTTCGAGACTTGATTTCATATTCATATTCGACTCTTAACAGTTGGAGAGCTTGAGCCACTTTTATGTGGTAAGCATCAGTATCGGAAATCTCTTCGTCTAAAAGCGATTGGTCGATCTTGGTATACTCAGCCCCAATTAATAAGTTTTCGATCAGAGTATCTTGAGTTTTAATGTCCGAGATAATCGAGTTCACCTTGTCGAAAATTGTTTTGATAACAACAGGGTCGATTGGGGTAGGTGACTCCGTATCACTTTCTTCTTTTGCAGAAAAATGTTTGCAGCATAAAGTAAGTTTTCTTCTTAAAACACCCCTTTTCATTCGAAGGGGACTGAGCTCACCCTGTAATGTTGCTTTTAAACTAGCTGTATTTTCATCCGAAGAAGACGCAGGTCTTTCATTTGAGAACTCCTCTGTGACCTTTAAGTCTAAATCGTTTAATATATCCATTGTGAACAAATTATATTTAAATGTGAAGTAGTGTAAATATTTCCCAACTGGCTACTAGAGCAGCCTATAAACCCTGGGAAACTAACTGCGCAGAAAAATATCAACAGCGCAGAAAAATATTAACTGCGCCCAAAAAAACACACTCAATCTCGAGTACACTTTAAAAAATATCAACAGCAATTAATAAAGGGGAATTTCAGCTTCGCCTTTTAATTGGAAATGGCGAGTTCAAAACACAAAAATGTCAACAGCGCAGAAAAATATCAATAGCGCAGAAAATATAACAGCGCCTGAAAAAACCGCACTGAAGAAATTAAAAGCACAAAAAAATTTCAACAGCGCGAAAAATATCAATAGAAGAAAATTATCAATAGTGCAGAAAATATCCAACCGCGCGGCATAAAAAATATCAACTGCGCCGGAAAAAAAGTAATGCAGAGTCAAAAGCACAAAAAAATGTCAACAGCGCAGAAAAAATATCAAAAGCGCGAATCATAATATATATATATATATATATATATATATATATACTCATATATACATACCCTGCTGTATATATATATATATATAACAATATTTATATATATATATATATATATATATATATATATATATATATATATATATATATATATATATATATATATATATATATATATATATAAAGGAACTTTATTCTCTTCTATTAAGTTTCGAACGAGCCCTCGCTGTTGTTAAGCAACTGTTTTACCAGTTAGTGCGTGAGTAAAGGAAACCATGCAGGTAACAGCTGAAACTTTCCTTGATAACCTTTCTAGTCAAGAGCCTTTACAGGGTTCCGCTCAGAGAAATGCTACATTTTCTTTGAATGGAGTACTGTTGTTTGACCCACGCCCAGGCAGAGTATGAGCAGGAGCTTCTCGGGAGAAAGCATTCTTTCAGGGTTTTGCTTTTTGGCTAATCCGTGATCAAAGTGCTAAAGCTCTTGCTATGCAACAGCGAGGATTCGGTTCAAAAACCAGATAGGAGAGAATATATATTTTAAACTGTGACTGTATTAGCAGTTGCAAAACTACCTTTGATATAGATATAGATATATGTATATAAATATATATATATATATATATATATATATATATATATATATATATACTTTACTATATATACTATATATATATATATATATATATATATAATATATATATATATATATATATATATATATATATAAAATATATTTATATATATATATATATATATATATATAACATATATATATATATATATATGTATATATATACACTTAGAAAAAAGTATTATAATAGCAACCTTAACATATATATATATATATATAACATAATATATATATAACTTATGTATATATATATATATATCTATATATATATATTTATATATATATATATATATATATATATATATATATATAATAATAATAATAATAATAATATATATATGCTGCTGTATATATATAATACCATATATATATATATATATATATATATATATATATATATATATATATATATATATAAAATGTATAAATTTTAACCTTATATATATATATATATATATATATACTATACTATATATATATATGTATATATATATATATATATATAATCATAATGTGCTTTACTTGAAAAGCCAATGAAATGGGACTGCAATTTGAAGAACAATTAAATGAAATGTTTCTATACTGAAGAAATGATGAGCGATCAGGGAAAAATCTAAATTCTCTTTCTTGGCATATGTAAATACAGACCTTATAAAGATGTTATATAAAAAGACATAAAAAAGAGCATAATAAATGTTGATATATATATATATATATATATATATATATATATATATATATATATATATATAACTTTATATATAAATAAAATATATTATATATATATATATATATATATATATATATATATATATATATATATATAAATATATATACATATATATATATATATATATATAAATATAATATATTATAATATATATATATATTATAATATATATATATATATATATATATAGATATATATATATATATATATATATTTATTATAATATATATTTAATGCATTTAATGTAATATATAATAATAATAATATATATGTATATATATATATAATATATATATATGCTATATAATATATAAATATATATATATATAATAATAATATAATAATATATATATAAATAATATAATAATAATATATATATATATATATGTATATATAATAATAATATATATATATATATATATATATATAATATATATACTAATAATAATAAGAAATACATTATATATATATATATATATATATATATATATATATATATATATATAATAATAATATATATATATAACATATATATATATATATATATAATAATAATAATAATAATATATATATATATAATAACATAATATATAATATATATATATATCTGTTTACGCATCTTTCACACACAAGGAAACACACTTACGAAACACATGCACTTGGACACACTGTTAATAATATATATATATGTATATGTATATGTATATATATATAATATATATATATATATATACATATATAATATCTTTATATATATATGTAATATATATATACATATATATTTTTAATAAACTTATAATAATAATATAATATATATATATATAATATATATAATAATAATAATATATATATGTATATATATATAATAATAATATGTATATATGTAATAATATAATAATATATAACAATAATAATAACAATAATAATAATAATAATAATATATATATATGCTAATATATATATATAATATATATATATAATATATATATATATATAATAATAATAATAATATAATAATAATAATAATAATATAATATATCATGATACTTTATATATGAGCAAAAATTGAGGTTTAATTATTTCTTGTATGTTAGGCCTTTCGTAATTTATTCAGAGGGAACTATTTTCTTTGTTCCTTGTTTCAACTCTGATTTTGTCAGTGGAGTAGAATTTTCCTTGGAAGTCTTTTTGTGGTAAAAGTGAAAGATTGGTAGACTATGTCAATCTTTCTGGGTTCGAAATTTTTGTTCTGACAGTTTTGGCCTTAAGTAACCCTTTTTGCTGTTTTTAGTGAATAAAAAATAGATATTCTACTAGGTATCTATTTCCTGGGTTTTGCTCCCAAGTTATTTATAAGGTATATATAATATGAATTTTTGGGTATATATATAGATGTCCAAATTATTATTTTTATTACCTTATAAACTAATTTACATATATTTCTTTATATCTCTACAATTTTTATTTAGAACGAAAATCATAAATAAAATTTCTTATCACAAAGTTTATTTATATAACTGTTTTCTGATTAGCGTTTTGCAAACGGTTCTAATTGTTATCACCGTCAGACTGATACTGACGTAAAAGTCAAATACATAAATGTTAATTATTTATATAAATAGATTTTATCGATTGTCATTAATTGAATGTTTATTGAATGTTTATGAGTTAGGACCTTGGGGTTGAAGTTAAAGTTTAGGTTTAGGACCTGTAATATGTGGTTGAGTTTTAGGACCCAGAAAACGTTAATAATGATCTAACTCATTTAAACCGAAATATTATATAAGAAACTTGCTGAACTAGGCAAAAACATATATATATATATATATATATATGGATTTAGATTAATAAATATATATAGATTTTTCCTGAATATGTATCCTCCAAATAGAGTTGCCTATCTTATTTAAAAATACTATATATATATATATATATATATATATATATATATATATATATATATATATATATATATATATATATATAAACACATATATATATATATATACACATATCTATGTATGTATACGCATGTATATTATATATACATTGGCATACATAAATGTATATGTAGCAACAAATAATATTGTTTTTATTTTTCGTTCTTCCGAATCCCTCTGTCGTAACAGTGTAGTGTCCTGTTCTTTCGCCTTATATTTAGTGAACTTTTTGTAAAGCCAGTAATGCCTTATTATTATTATTATTATTATTATTATTATTATTATTATTATTATTATTATTATTATTATTATTATTATTATTATTATTATTATTATTATTATTATTATTATTATTATTAAATTATTATTATTATAATATTATTATTATTATTAATTATTATTATTAATTTTAACAATAAACGATAGTTATTATATCAATAATAATAAGACTTTAATTATAGTTTTAAATTCAAAAATAAAAATAAAGCAAAAATAATAATAAAATTTTTATTAAATCTATGTTTTTTATAATAATATATTGAGACTTTCACTGATAAATTTAACTTTAAATTTAAATTAAATTCAATTTAAAGTTTCAAATTAATAATAATAAAGTTTAATAAAGTTTTAATTTAATCAAACACAAAATTACTTGAAAATAAAGTTTGATTTAATAAAATATATTTTGAGATCAAAATTCGTATTTTTGAAATAAAATTGATAATAATATATTTTTTTGAAAATTACATTAATAATAATGAATTTTAGTCGTGTTAGATAAATTATCTAGAATGCCATATCTTTACGAATACATACTGTTGTTCAGCTAAAGTTCAGCTACCTGTAAACACCTTCAAAATTAAACTTGTGAATTTTCTTCCTAATGGTTTTTTGTGTTCTTTTCAAGAGCTTCTAAATAGTGATCTTGGGAACTTAGATCTGCTTTTTATATAGTCTGGAAATTCGGATGTTTATTGTAGACTATGTCATATCTAACCTTTGGTATTAGGAAAGATCTATATACAAGGTAATCTGTTCCTGAAAAATTGTGAAATGGAGATTAAATGTTGATGAGTTCTAATGTTAAATGGATTATGGTTTATAAGACTCATTCATGACAATTTGTTCTATAGTCATTGTGGTTTTCCACGATTATAAAGAAAGTATTGCATAATAATGTATGTCTATTGTTTAAGAAATGGAATTTTGGTATTTCATAAATTAACAATTTCTTTCAGACTTTCATGGGTGAACTACATTAGTATTTGAAATATATAAAGGCTATGAAAAATCTATTCTAATGTAAAAATGTGAGTATTTATATGGTTTGTAATCATCTGAGTAATTAATTCATATTACAGATATTACCTTACTATATAACGAACTTATAGTTACAATGAAGCTCAAAATTTGATAAAATTCTTTAAGACAAATAAAAATTAATTGAAAAGCTGTAAAAATTCTCTGTATTATAAATAAGTAATCTATAACATAAAGTTTTTGTTTAAATAATCTTGAACAATAAGAAGATTAAATTGAAATATTTCAGTTTAAAAAATAAAATATTAAGAAAAAGTTTTTATAGTTTGAAAAATATTTGGTACCAAATCTTAAGTAATTGAAAAGAATCAATGTACTTAAACAATAAAAAATTTTAAATATTTAAGTGCAAAATAAAAGAACAACAGTACATTGAAAAAATTAAAAAATAATTTCAAAACAAAGTTATTTACAAATTAATAAGGAATTACAATATATAAAAGACACACAAAAATTTAAAACTAATTATTAAAGAAGTATTGAATATAAAATGTCAAAGTAAATATTCTGAAAATATTGAAATAATACAAAAATTAGTAAAAACAATATTAAAATGTTAGAACACCCACAGGCTGACAAACTAGCTCACATGGAGGAATATCAAATCTTAAAATTTCATACCTGGCTCGTTAAATATTTCAATTTTAGATGTATGACAAATGTTAAATATAAAGCTGTTGGAATATTAAATCTATTAAAATATTAGAAAAACTATTCAAAAATGTTAAAAATATTTACAAATTGTTTAAAATTTAAAATATTGAAAATAAAAAAAATTAAAACATAAAAGCAATGAAGGTTCATCTTGAAAAATGTAATGTACGAGCACCACAATTTTGTTTAATCATGAATCCATATATATATTGTGTATTTAAAATATTTATATTTATATAAAATTATTTATTCATTATTTTTAATGCTGAGCAAAATTTACAGATACATTATTCAGTCTTTATAAAATTATAACTCTTTTATAAGAATTCAACCTCAGGAAAATATCATATATTTGTTTACCTTAGCATATAATTTTATCATTAATCAATTATTTATTCTTGTGGAAATATTTTGAGAATACTAATGTGGACTATGAGTTTCTGGAGTGTATTCCTTGGGTTGCGAGATACTGTTTGGTCAGACGTTCCTGAATGATTATTAACTGCTGTTGTACCTACTGTTACTCCGGTTTTGCTGTTATACATTGGAACGTATATACTGTTAGAGCTGTAATCCGGATCTGGTTCATCATGAGGGGTTGGCAACCTCATAGCGCTACGTCTTTTCTTCAACTTATTAATGATATTAACATAACTGATACGTCTGTTTATGCGCTTTTTCCTCATCTCTCTCTCTTCTGGAGATGTCATCAGGTATCGGCATTATCTCATATGTTGGTCCAATATTCGCAACTCGAGTCTTTATTTTCTTGTACCTAAAAAAGAAGAATACAAGAACGGCAGAAACTACGAAAAATAGAAATAAAGTAGTAACACTTATAGCTATTTTAGTACCATGTAAATTATTCAAAGCATGTCTGTGTTGAAGAATTGTTTCATTAATGTGATCAAGTTGTGTGTTCCATTTTAAGCCTGTGATTCTAGAATGTGCTGATTTATTTAATGTGCTTTGTAATAAGCGATCTTCTATATTGATGTGAACATTTATATCACTTCTTTGTATGACACTGTACTTAATGAAAGATGTGTGTGTAGTTTACATGTCCAGAGGTTTATGAGTGTCTGAAGTAGATTTGTTCTAACACTGCATTGTGGTGGTAAGACATGTAAATCTCTTATCCACATGATGTTGGCAGGGCGTCTCCATACACTTCAGTACACCTGCTGTTTTTTGTTCACCATGAATAATGTATTTCAGGTTGTATATGGTATGTTATTCATTTTTCTCAAAACTCTACATTGTTTTGCATTTTATTAGAAGAACAAGCTAATTCAATGTAATGATACAATTGTAATGTCAAATGATATTGCATCAAATAAATTCAGAGCATTAATTACAATGCATGATTATATAGATGATGAGAGTGTACACTCATAATTTGGTGCCTCCATCAATCTATCATTATTCTTGTTTTTCTCATATTGCAGGAAGCAGGACAGTGATATCAATAAAATACTTGTTTCATCGAGTCAGAGGATCATTGTTATTATACTGTGCGTATTTGTTTGGACTTCTGTATACATATTAAATGCAAAAATTTTAAAGACTAAATTAATATATTGAATTGATTAATAACCAATCTGGCCATCAATTAATATTGATTAATAACTTTATTTAATATAGGCTAGTACAGTTGTGTTAAAGTTTTTAATCTCTGACAGATATTGTGCACTCTGGTTTTAACTATTGTGTTACATAACTAAACACTATTATTACAATCTGAATCTATAATCATACCATTTCATTTCTAAAAACCTACTCTGTAACTCATATTACTTTCTGTGTTACCTTGAAACTGATCAGATATTTCAGTTACAGATGTAACTGTATCTTTCAACTGATCCTTCAATTTTGCACTATTACTTTTTGTTGTGCCCAATCACATTATTTATCTTCTAACGTCAGAATTGTTCACATTTTTTGTCTCTAACCTTCCTCTAAATCTGATATGATGCTGAGCTCAATTTTGAAAGATCTGGCCAATTCCAGTTTAAAAGGCTCAACTCACTTTCTCCCGATATTGTGTGACCCCTAATCCAGTCAGTCTTTCTAACAGTGCTTTCACCTGGATATTAGGAATATATATTTCAATTAAAACAGTTTGTGATTTTCTTCATTACTCATGAACTTTTGTTTATATTTCTAGTTCTGTTGCTTTCCAGCTCCTTTAACTGACACCTATCGGAGTAATACGATGTGCTAAATGTATGTTTTACTCATCTTTTGATGCAGATGTAATTTTCCGTTTGAATAAGTATAATTCCTTTTGGTTACCATTACATCAGGAACTGATTTAGTGTAGTTACTTACAGATGTTGCGTTTGTAGTGTTGTCTACGGATGTAGAAAGTTCCTGCAACAATCCTGCTGGCCTCTGGTTGTACTTTTGCCGTATAAATTCATTTGTATCTTTTGCCGTTTGTGGATACGACGGTTGATATGAAATACCAAATTGCTGTTTTCCAACGGTCTTTTCTGACGTTAATAACGCGGCTTGTACATTCATAAGCTCCCTTTCCATTGCCAATAAGTTTTCATGAATGAATTTGGAGCATTGAAGATTTAGGGTTACATCCAGATAACCCATAATGAATTTCGTTGACCCCATAGGGTCAAGGATAAGACCTGGAACTATCTTTACACCTTCAGGTTTGTCCGTGGTTTGGTATGCTATACAGCATGTCATGCACCACATTATTACAGTAATCCTTACCAAATTGAACATCTTTGCACCTTTTCGATATATAAAAAAAATAAAAGAAATCAAAGTAATAACAATAAAATCATGTGAAACCCAAAACTAAAATAAAATCACTAATGAGAGTAAAAACGCTATAAAAAAATTAAAAATTATTATTAGGAACATAATCTTTTCGATATATAAAAATAAAAGAAATCAAAGTAGTAACAATAAAATCATGTGAAACCCCAAAAATAAAAATAAAATTACTATCAAGAGTAAAATTACTATAAAAATTAAACTTATTATTAGAAACATAAAATTATCATTAAAATAAAATACACACGTGTACACACAATATATATATATATATATTTAATATATATATGTGTACCTATATTATTATATATATATACTCACATTCATACCATTGTAAAGATTTTTGGTTCATTGTAAATGTGATGTAAAATGATTGTTTTTGTGGTTTTAGATGGCTCTTGCAGTTTTTAGCAATCCAAGAAATTCGTCCAGTTTTGATCGGCTTAGTATTATAGTTTTAAACTTTTCTACCTTTTCTTCCAGTATTGCTGTTTCTTCTTGAAGATTCTTTTTAGATTCTTTCAGCCTTTCCCATTTTTCCCTTCTTTGTTTGGGTGATAATCTCACGCTTCGCATGAGGTATTTGTATCTTGGCTGAATGATACGTTTCTTTCTGGTTATTGTATCTGGTTCTTCTAATGGTCTTTTGGGTCTGCTTGGTATATTGGAGCGGTCTTCTTGTACAGTATTGTATGTTACGAACAGTGTTGGTGAAACTGTTGCAGTTATTGGTTCTGGTGGAGATCCAAAACTAAAATTATATATGTTGCTCAATATGGGTGCACATAGGGTTATTTGTGCCACCTGGGTAAACTGAACCGGTTGCCATCGTAACCAGCTTTCAAGAATTACTACTGATCACAGGGTGTACGCCAGAAATTTCTAAAACGATGATTTTACATATTCTAAAAATCACTTAATATTGATTATTACCATTTACATATCTCAAAACGCACGCACATATACATATATATATATATATATATATATATATATATAATATATATATATATATATATATATATACCATACCACTATATATATATCCTCTTTATATATATTTATATATACATATCTATACATAACTCTAATTTGTTAGTGTGCCTTAAGGCTGATCTATATCTACAAGTACTCTCTCTCTCTATTATATCTTTTTCCTTATGAAATCATATTACTCCTTTTATAAATCTGGCTTTACCTCGAGAGTCTTTACCTTTTAAAGTCCAAGCATTATCATTCCAGTACAATCTCCATTTAAGAGACAGATTGTTTGTAGATATCTGTGATCTGGTATGAATAATTGGGATGTTTTCACCTATGATGATATGCTGGAAAAAGTCTTGTATCAAGCCTATTATATTCCTTCTTCTGTGATATAGCAACCATACATTCATTATATCTAGTGTATCTTCATTTCGAGTTGGTAGTAACGCTCTTCTTAGATCATCTGCATCTTCTTCCTTTAAATAGGATATTAATTTTAACGGTATATGGAACATGGCTAAGGCCCATGCTTTAGTACAAGCTATCATAAATATGTCCTCCATCATTTTATATGGAGTGCAATCTAAAATTTCTGTGAATATTCTTTCTACTATCTGATCTTTTCTATTTAATTTAATTAGTTTGAGCAATCTAAATAATAGTCTAGGACTTATTCTTCTGCCTATATTTCTTTTATGGCTTTCTTTAATATTAATCCAGAACTTATATAAAATTCGATAATAGTTGATCGGATACACTTCTTCCACGGCTATCTTTTCCAATATGTGTTCCATCACTCCATTGTAACCTGTGTAAGGCATTGTTTTCATTATTTCTTTACATTCGTTACTGAACATATCTTGATACGGCCATGTGGCTAAAGTTACCAAATGCCCTGCTAAGACGTCACCAAAGAGATTTCTATAAAGTGAGTCTCTTGTTCTACCATTCCTTTTAAGTGCATTCATTATTTGAACCATTACCTGAGTACATGGAAATATCGGTACAAGGCTTTGCATTCTTTGTGCATTCATGACCATAATTGCTCTAACCATTGACTCCATCTCTTTCCATCTTCTTTCATCTTCTAGTTCTTGAGCTAAACTGCAGAGTTTTTTTTTATATTACCTGACCATATATAATTGGCTATTACCATCTCACGATTTTGGCCTAAGATATCACCTTCTTGGTATGGTTCTATGTGTTTTAAAAATTCTTTTTTGTCTTGACTGTTTTCTGTTTCATAATACGCATTTATAAACACTTCTCTATCTATTATGGTTCCGTATTGAGAATAACAGTCAATATTAATTAGTTCAATGAATTCATTAAAGTCGATATTAATTCCGCAAGCAATTCGAGCAATTATACAGTCTTCGGTCTGTGAAAAAATGTTTTTATATATATATATATATATATATATATATATATATATATATATATATATATATATATATATATATATATATATATATATATATATATATATATATATATATATATATATATATATATACACATATATGGAATATTCATTTTTTTTTTTCTTTATTCAAGGCCCGCCCACTTTTTGCATATATATATATATATATATATATATATATATATACTATATATATATAAATCTTAACTACTATATATATATATAACATATATATATATACCATATATATATATATAACCTAACCAACTAATATATATCTCTTTTATATGTATACTACACCTATATGTATATATATCTTAAATATACTTCATATATATATATATATATATATATATATATATAATGTGACTTTGTAATGAAATCATTACACTGGCCAACAAAAAAATTTTTTTTTTTCTGCCAAGGATATTTTATCGAATTTATGGTATATCGGGTGTGCTGATTTCAGAAATGACAGTTTTTCAAGATTGGCTCTAGTTCTTGAGATACAGGGTGTTCCACATATACTCTTATACAAATATCTTTTTTATTGCAAATTTTACAGTAATATCGTTTTATTTCTTTTAAGGGGCTTACCTTTATATACTCTATACTTTTATTTTTTATATTTTTACAACACTATGAGTACTTCACGAAGTGTGTTTGAACAACCCCAATGTATTCTGCTACATCTGTGGTGAATATTGCCAGAAGAACCAAAGAAAATATTACTAACTTTGTGAAGCAAGCATATCTGGCATACTTTGGAATGAAACTCGGAGACCAAGATAAGTCTTGGGCCCATATGGTCCGTAAAACGTGTGTCGAAAATCCCGTCAGTGGAAAATGGACGAAGAAAAGGTTTAAAATTTGGTGTGCCTATGGTATAGCGGGGGCCAAAGAATCACCACAGTGACTGTTATTTTTGTTTGGTTAATGTGAAGGTATCAATCGTTACAAGAAACGTAAATTTGAGTATCAGGATTTGAATCAACAAGGCGACCTGTACCCCACTCCGACGATGTCCCCATCCCAGTGTTCACTACACTCCCAGACCTAGCATTGTCTGATGAAGAAGATATCCAGGATTTGGTGTGCACACGTGCAGATAGAGGTAGTGAATATGAAGAAAGTACTTCTACACGGTAACAGTTCTCCCAGGAAGAGATCAATGATTTAGTACGAGAGTTAAGTCTCTCCAAGCAAGATTCTGAGCTTTTAGCATTCTAGACTAAGTGAAAAGAACTATCTTAAGGCCGAATCTTAAAATAACTTTTTCAGGATGAGAGAGGTACATTACTTCTTCCATATTTCATTGAAGAAGAAGACCTAGTATATTGAGCATCCCTGGACTCCTACTCCAAATGGGGTTGCCTAAATACCGAAGATTTTGGCGGTGTTTATGGATAGTTCAACGAGAAGCTTGAAGTGTGTTTTATGATCAATGGCAATAGTTATGCATCGATTCCAATAGGTCACTCAACAAAACTGAGAGGAATATGAAAATATAAGAATGATCTTGCAGAAGCTTAGATATAATGAACACCAGTGGTCTATACGCGTTGATTTGAAGATGGTCAACATCTTACTTTGGCAGCAAAGCGGATATACAAAGTACCCTTGTTTCATATGCTTGTGGAATAGTAGGGCTAAAGAAGACCACTGGGAAAAAAAAGTTGTATGGCCTGCTAGGGAAAATATGACTGTAAGGGCATCAAATATCATTAACGAACCACTGGTTGACAGGGGAAAAATTATTTTCCCACCACTCCACATCAAACTAGGACTGATGAAGCAATTTGTTATGGCCCTAGACAAAGATGGTGAATGTTTCAAATATTTGCATATTTTTTTCCAGGGTTGGTATGGAGAAACTCCAAAGCTGGAATCTTTAGCAGCCCTCAAATTCGCCAAATCATCAAGGATGACAGTTTCATAAATTCCATGACTGATATTGAAGCATCTGCCTGGAAAAGTTTTGTCTTGGTTGTTCAGAACTTTTGGGCAACCATAAATCTGCCAACTATGTAGAACTCGTACAGAAAATGCTTTCAGACTTCAAAAATTTAAATGCTAATATGAGCATAAAGTTCACTTTCTACATAGTCACTCAGATCGGTTTCCGGATAATCTAGGATGTTATAGTGAGGAACAAGGGAGAGGTTCCATCAAGTATCAAGGTGATGGAAGAAAAGATACCAAGGAGATGGGATACACACATGATGGCAGACTATTTGTTGGAGCCTTCAACGTGATTGTCCACATTCTGCACACGAAGGCAATCATATAGACAGCGATTTATAATGTGGTAGTGATTTCATTGTACTGAATTGAATGTTTTGACTTATTAGCATTTTATTTACCACTCATTAACAATTTGATATATATCTTTCGTGTTTTTTATTTTTGTGAATTACGTTACAACTAGCATAAATTGTTGTTATTAATGTATTTTTGTGACCACCCTGTATCTCAAAAACTAGGAAAACGGAGGGAAACGGAGGTCATATTCGGAATCAGGGCAACAAGTTATATATAAAATGACCTTCAAATGTTTTGCCGCAAAATCTTTGTTGGCCAGTGTTATAGTTTACTTCAGTGTTGCTACCAGAAGTGAAAAAGGTAAAATTAGTTTATTTTTATTTAGTTTTCTACATAGCTATTCATTTATAGTTTATATTTCTTTTCATATTTGTTCTTTTTGTTTATATTTAACAATCATTTTTAAAATTCACTTCACTGCAGAGTTTGAAGTCTATGAATATATATATATATATATATATATATATATATATATATAAATATATATATATATATATATATATATATATATATATATATATATATATATATACTTTCTCTATCTCTGCTATATATATATATATATATATATATCGAGTGGCGGCTCGTGGTCAAAATTCTTGGTAGGCAAAACAATATATATGTATATATATATATATAACACTACTACTATATATATATATATATATATATATATATATG